>CM049797.1:32410839-32470322 GCA_027422405.1 Ptychobarbus kaznakovi
TGTATGCATTTGTTATTTTATTTAATTTCTCAATTTTCTTAAATGTGTTGGACATATAGTATTTATAGACTTGTAACATATAGTTTTTAGTACTTTTTCTTATTTGTAAGTCGCTTTGGATAAAAAGCGTCTGCTAAATGACTAAAAGTAAAGTAAAAAGTAAATGTGCCCTCACAGCACACACTCCCCCACTATCCTATCTCCTGTTTTCGTCTATCAGACATTCAGTTCTTTGAGTGGCTAAAGACGCAAAACCTAACTCAGGAAGACGAAATAACCTTCAAAATGCCAATACCTTTCTCTTGTGTTGCAAGCTTGTCACTGGTATGTATTAAATTTTTGTTATATATATCTATATCTATATCTATCTATCTATCTATCTATATATATATTGACTATATGCCTTTTACCTTACATTTATCCAGACTGTCACTAATCTATTATTTATTATTATTATTGTAATTAATAATTATTTTATTATGTTTAATGTTTTTATTTTGATGTATTGGGTTATTTACTTTAAATCATTTAGATTTCTATTACATTAATGTTGATTTTTTTACTGTGTGTTGTGTTTATAATAAGAACAGGGTCATGGGTAAGATTCATGGTATTGTTAACATATTCTACTGTCTGTAATGTTTTCATGCACGAAAACCTTAACTTCAGTTGCACAATTACAAAATTCCATAATGCATTATATTTTTTAGTTCATGCAGAGAATTACCCTAAATGGGTAGTAAAACCGGCTGGTTGATGACTTTTGTATCCACTTAGCAAAGAAAAAAAACACACTGAATAGTTGCTCACTGTGGTGTCCAGGAACACAATTTTAAAAGTAAATCATTTTGGCAAATGTATTTCTTAGTGTACTGTTAAATGGTTATGGCATGTCTACATATTCTGTTACAACAAATAATACAATTTAAAATTAGCATCATAGACTCCTTTAATTTAGTTTTTCCTTTGAAACATTAGGAACGTTATTAACAGCTGCGCCCCACCATCTTTCTCTCCCTCTTTTTCTTTTTTTAGTGTAAAAATGGTGACAGGTCTTTTTGTTCTGCTAATCTTTTGTGTCTTTTGTTTTGCCTAAAATAACAAAATCGTTTTATTTTTTCTTCTAAAGCAGGCAAGCATGAGTTGTGTTAAACAATCAAATGTAGGGTGTGACTCGATGTAGTCAGGTGATGCGATCATTGATCTTTCACGATTGTTAAATTTCTAGGGATGGGCGATACCTCTTTTTTATTTTCGATCCGATACCTATATTGGAACAAGCCCATATCGTCGAATCGATACCGATTACCGATACTTGTAAACTAAAATGGTCTTTTAAATTATTAAATATTTAATTTATAAGAATAAATCAGTAATTATAATTAATCATTTAAAGCCATGTTTTTTAAAACATTCACAGGCTTTTTTTGTTTACACTGTCAGAAATTAAATACTAAAATTGTATTTTAGCCCTTTACTGGGGCAGTAACCTCAAGGTGCACCTATACCCTAAAAGGGAGCATATTAGACCATACAAGTATGCATGCTTTAAGGGTATAGATAATTACAAAGTTGCACCTTTGAGGGTACCTCATGAAAAATAAACATGTTGTTTACAATAAGTACTAAAATTTATTATTATTATAAAACGCCATAATGGTAAATTTTGTGGTTACATTTTACTACAAATACTGTGGTAAACTGTGGTTACTGAAATAAAACCATGGTTCATTTTTTTAAAAGGCTGCCAGAATGCTGTACTCCCTAAAGGTAAACTTTAGCATATTGTTTTCTGACAGATTTATTAACAGCAATTACAGAACATAACAGAATCCAGAACTTTAACAACAGTTTAAATTTACTTACACAGTTTACCTATTTAAAAAAAATATTAGGCTACATGTACACAAAAATTTTGGGGTTAGTAAGATTTTGTAATATTTTTTTAATAAGTCTATGCTCACCAAGGCTGCACTTATTTGAACAAAAATACAGTAAAAAACAGCAATATTGTAAATTTATATTCTATTTTAATGTAGGCCTATTTTTTTATATAATTTAAAATGCATCTGGTGATCAAAGCTGAATTTTTAGCATCATTATTCCAGTCTTCAGTGTCACATAATCCTTCAGAAATAAATCTAAAATAATTTGCTGCCAGGAAACATTCTGATTATTTTGCTGCTTCCATATTTGTGTAGAAATCGTTACATTTTTTCAGACTTAATTTTATATATAGCAATAATGATATGTAATGTAATTTAATAATGTGGCAATGGTTTCTAATGATCTACTATGCTTCTGATGCTTTTGGCAAACGCAGCTCTATTTTGAACAAACACTGTGACTGAGCCATGCGTCCGCAGCGAACGCTGTCTGTGATTGATTGGTTTACTGTCTTCAGCATTTGCGTGTGTTCCCATGAGCAGGAGAAAACAGCTCTATCCAACACAATTGTTCGCTAATATAGTCTATTTTTCCATTTAGAAGCTTATTTTATGCACCGAGTTCTTAATAAATAAAATTAGTGGTTACAAAAAAAATGCACTTTAAGAATCGATATTTTTATGTGAGGATCGATCCTTTCGATACAACATCAGTATCGAAAGTACGATACTTTAGGATCGATTCGCCCATCCCTAATTGTTGCCATCTCATGTGAGTGGCCGGTTGCTGGAGGTGAAGAACAGTGATATCATTGCGAGGGGAAGTCAATGGTTTGGATTAAAGATTTTTTATAATTCATTTTTCATTGTTTTTTTTTGTAAATTGCTAATACACAATTCATGCCACATTTCACAATTTTCTCAAAACTAGAAACACATTCTCACACACAACTTATACAAATCTCAAACTTCCATGTCAAAATCTAATATTTTAGTCAATATTTTAGTAGTGTTGATGCAGCCCAGGGAGAAGCGGTGTTTCTAGGCGAAAGCAAAAAGCACTTTATTTGGCCTCCCGAAAGTAGATGCATATAGGAATTCAAAGTGACACCCTGGGTTAGTGGACTGTCAATCTGAATTGAAACTGGTCTGTGGAAACAAGGAGTTTCCTTTTTAAAGCTATCCAAAATCAAAGACAGGTCAGGTAGAATGTGAGATTTGGAGAGCTTTTATTATGTAATACAACATCAGATCGTCTTGAAACTGCTTGAGTGACACCCTGGCGTAGTGGAATGTATTGTCTTTCGTTTATTAGTTTTTAACAGAGAAACTGGCTCAATAAATGAATGCCAGAGATCGTTTTTTCTTTGATCTGAGTTTTTAAACGATATTACCGCAACGCATGGTATATGCGCGCACCAAAAATAACGTGGCGGCTAAAATGACTGTTTTTCAAGGTGGAGGCTGGCCTGACCGCAGTGAAAAACTGGTGCATGTTTGTCCAGGCAGCTTTTTTTCTCCATATAATTAACATCAAAACTTGCTAATTATTCAACAAGAGCACTAGCAGAGTCACTCAACATTGTGCAACACTATTCGGATGCCAACTTACGCTGCTTGACTTTTCGTAAAAAAGGATGAAGACTTTTTTTGCCGCTTTGAACTCATCGCGACCTCTATGATTGTTGATACAGCGCGGCACCGCGGTGCGCTCCAGGGCGTGTCGTCACGTGACAAACTGAGTGACTGATTGCCATGGAAACGTAAACGTCATGTATAGACTATCTTGTCTTTTGGAATAGACAAGCGTTAATCTACGCCCCTGTATAAGGGTCCTCTAAAGACACGAATATCACGACTGGCAAAATGCATTTAATGGCTAGTTTATTTAATCATCATCATTAGTTACATCACACATTACCTCGATCTTTGTCCCGTTTTTCTTCTTCTATTGTTTTATTTCCTTCCCTGGGAACCAAGGCTTCGGTCTTTTTGACATAGTGATAATTTATTATTAGTGAACATCTATCACAATCAGGTAACTGATGTATGTGGAAGTGCGGCTGTGGGGGGGAAGACATGAAGACAATCATGTGTCGAACTGAGGAAAGCAATACAATAGTTGTTTTTGAGGGACGATTGCTTCTTTTATATATATATATATATATATTACATTTATAGTATTGAAGTAGAAATGGTAATACCAATAAATAAATAGTAAAAAACCAAACAAATTTTGGCTCCCCTAGCATTTGCCTATTCCGCCTATGCCACCGACACCGGCTCTGCGTTCAACCCGGAAACCGTAGCAAAACGTCTGAGCTTTAACTTGCCCCAGGACACATTTTGTGTAAAGCAGACAACGTTACACTTTCACATCTGCATGTAATGGCTCGTAAAGAACTCTGCACCTGAACCCTTAATTAAACCGTGACAAAGTTAAGACAGATTAAAGCCTGGTAAGATCTCTCTTTCTTGCGGTCTATTTGACAGTCAGTCCACGAAGTGAACAAGGACAAACACAGAGGAACAATGAAGTTTCAAAATAACACTTTACTTCTTGTGTTGGTTGGCATCTCAGTTACCGGGTATGTATTTACTCTTTTGTCATTTTAGCTGTTTGGGCTATTATTTTCTTTGTTTGGATCTTGAATTATTAAACTACATTGAATTGAGCGGTACATATTTTTGCTCTATGTCTTGAGTATTATTCAGTACGATGTAAATGCTCAAAATGTTCCTCACACTGTTCAAATATATATGAAAAAACTAAAAATTAATGAAATACACCTCACTTGAGCAACTGTAAGAGAACGTTCGGTAGTAATTCAATTTTTTTTTTTTTTTTTTTTTTTTTTTTTTTGAATGCTATAAAGAACATACAAAACCAATGCCAGGGTGAGTGCAATTAGAAATTCAGTTTTAACGTTACAAAATCATGAAAATATTATTCAAATGACACAATGAAATCGTTTTGAGGGGTTGGGATTGTTGGATGTAAAAGAGTATCAGGTAAGATTTGAGGTCCTTACAGAAAACAGGAAAGTAGGGCTTAGCACCTTGAAACTTACATTGTGCAAAAAGAATTTTGCAAGAAAAATGAATAAGTTTATCAGAAAATATTTGTCATTGTCTTCTTTATAAAGTTATGACAACCAAATAAGACATCTTTATATAACAAAAAGAAACTCTGTGAAGAAAAAGCATGTACAAAAATAAGAAATCCTTCCAAAATAAATTTGTAAATGTACATTCCAAAAAAGATGGTACATAGATTCATCTTCAGCCTCACAGAAAGAGCATAAAGAATCCATATCTGGAAACATTTTTTTATATAAAGCTTAACAGGGTAAAAAAGATAAGCAGTTGTACGAAACCTCTTAACCTTATTAGTTATTAAATATTAGATGACAAAGTCTCGGTAGTAGATTCATAGTTAAGTTTAGCTGGTCAATTTTTTTATTTGAACTGCTTGGATTACAATTCAGAATCAAATGAAAAAAAAAAGGAAAAGAGTATAAAAGTGAAACTAAGAAACTGAGATCGCCTTTTGTTGCATCAACCATTTTAAATTTACTTGTACCACTAAACATCAAGTGAAAACAGTAATTTTACAAGCCTGTCAGACATTTTTCTTGTCTAATAAATATAAACATACTACTTTTTCCGCATCGTCTCTCACACATCGGGTGCGCACATCTTACTCAGCTGTGGCGGGTCCATAGTGCCCTCGTTCTGTGCCTGCATGTGGGTATGTGCGTCAGGTTTTTCGACAAGAGAGACAAGTGCATAGTGTACCACGTGTATCTAGCGCCGTTTCTCAAAATATCAGTTCTACCAGATCAGGTTCCGGTAGAAATCGCGATTGCGTTCATGGTAGAGCCCTGCACTGGCCTCAAATTTAGGCCCTAGAAAGGCACGTGTTCGACAGCTTAACAGAATTACCAGCCCACGTCTTTTTTTTCTATGGAAACAATTTGCGCCATAATTTTTGCTTATAAAGGTAAAGAGTAGCCTAACACATCATTCGGAACTGTAAATAGTCTACTTTTATTTTTGTGCACTCACAATATCAACAAAACTTTTTATAAAATATATAAAATAATTTTATAAAAATAAAGAAAACAATGATGCGCCGTTTCGTCTTGAACCGGTGCGCTTCACAAAAATGAACCAAAATTCAACTATATGCCTCACAGACATGATAAATATATATATATATATATAGAAAGCTTTAAATTACTTAACGAAATGAATCAAATAGAAAACAAAAACTCTTTTATTATAATCCGTTAAAATGTACTTCTCTCTAAAGGCGCGTCTAATGAGGAGATGGCGAGTCAGGATCATCATCTTCATCTATGCTACACTGACACAGAAAACACTAGTTTATTAGTAAATAATTCAAATATCTCCTTACTATTTCCCCGGACACATTCGTGGTAATTGTCCCGAAGTCCGGCCCTAGGGGCGTTAAATGTCAGGGACCTTCGGGGCCGGTGTTCTGTCGATTTGTGCTACCCAATCAGATTTTCCTACCTCCCATTAAAACAGTAGGTAGTACAATTCGACAACAAATTTTATATTTATTAATGTCTACACCTACCACAACCCTAAACCTACCCTTACTGTAATGCAAATGTGCAGTAATTATGTTTTATATTCGCGTTTGTGGCTAGAAGGGATACAGCTACCCGGAAACCAACAATAAATATTTTTTTCTACCTATTGTGTTTTATTATTGTGTTTTATTAACGTCTACACAAACCAAAAACCTACCCTTACAGTAATGCAGATACATTAAATATAGTTGTTCAGCGTGAGAAAAAAGGACGAAATATTGATGTGTGCATGCGCAGTAAGTCCCGGTAAGAAAATCTGACGGGTAGGATAAAATGTCAGGACACCAGGCTGAAATGCAGGGCTCTAGCGTTCCCCTCGGTAGAAATCACGTTTCTGCTTCGGGAAGCCCCTCCCCATCGTCGGGCCCTTAGAATCATCCTAACTACAGTTTTCAGAATGTGTTATTTACATCTGGTGTGGAGGCTCTTTGGGGATATTATAATTGATACTGAATGATTCCGATCAGTCATTGGCTGTTAAACTGCCAGGGGTAGTTTGATTGGTTGTTTGAGTCTGCAGGTAGCTTAGACTGTTGTTGCCTAAATACCCTTTTTGAAAAGGACTATTCTCCTCCATTATCTTATTATCCATTCCACTTCTCAAATTGAATGAGGATCCAACTGTTAAAACACTGCGGGCAAATCCCTTTCTTGTGGGTATGTAATTCCTTTTTGAAATATATGTAGGTTTTATCCTTGTCCGTGGTGATTGGGACTGAAATAATGGCCCAGTTGAGAGGTAATTTCGAGTTCCTGATGTGTGTGTGAAAATGTACTATTTTTTGTGATCTACATTTTTGCCCTGTCATTCCCCGAATTATCCTGTAAAACATATCTTTCTCTCCCTCTCATTTAACTGTGCATTAAAAAATAAATGCAGATCATATGGTGTCAAGATGAGCTCATGCTCATCAACAATGAGATGTCTGGCATTAGGGCTGGGTGATATATCTGGCATACTGAAACATAATACTGAAAGTTTTGTTGTGAAGAAAAAAAACTTGTTTCAGTATGGCCCTGATCCTATTGCAACAGGAGCCAAACAGTTTATCTTATTTACGGAGGTCTTTTAATTATTTGGAATTACTATGTGAAAGAGAGAATGTCGAATGTAAAATTAAACTTGTTACATTACAAACATGACAGATATACTATATCCGTCTTACCATTTTCATATTTTATCACTTTGGGTTTGTCCATTAGTTGACTGAATAAACCCCACAGGTTAGATGCCATATTTAATTTTAGACAGATGAAAATAATCATTAGTTATAGTTTTTGCAATGACATGTATTGTGTAAAGGTCCTATGCATCATGTCATTTTCACAACTCACAACTTTTAAAACTGTTTCATCAGCTGAACATTCAGTATGTTGTTTAACAATACTACAATTATTCTATCCCTAATATCCTCATTTTCATTCCTGTCAAAAATTAAATATGACGCTACATGACTAATAAACAGTTAATTAAAATATAGGAATAGATTTAACCCTTAAAGCTTTTATAAACGTGACGCAAGTGTTTGCTACAGTATTTGCCTGTGGAAGATTACTGTAACACTTCAAACAACTGCAACAGGAATCGCATTTACCTGTGCATTAAATTAAAAGTAAATTCCCTCAGAAAAATAAATGTGAGCAGCTTCACTTTATCATTCATGTTCTGTTATTGTGTTTCCTCAGACTAATTTTTTGGGTCTACAACTCTACCTCATTCGGGTAAGTTTTATTTTAAATTTTTCAAATGTAACTTTCACAACAGTGAAACAGTCTTTAGTAAATATCTATAAAACATAACCAGTTAATACTTGCTTATTACTGTTCCTGGAAATTAACCCGGTTAAGTAAAGCCGGGCTCACACTGTGCGATAAAAAAAAAAATAAACTCCTTTAGGATTGTACTTGTCAGATTGTACAAACATTATGATCATGTCACACTACGGGATCTCAGTTGTCATTAATGTCAGACTGTACGAACAGTCAATACACGTTAAAAATGGGTGCGCGCAAGAAAACTTGTCTGGAGTTTTACATTATCAACCCATACACGTTCAGTGACTGGGAGATGCGTTGCATACGGGACCAAAATGTTGGATATCATGAAAAGTATATAAATGGCGGCAATACCGGTGTATTTAAGAAGAATAGTGTATGCAGCTCTACACACCCAGATGAAAACAGTGGCACAACCAGTGTTTATATAGAAAAGGCAGCATATCAGATTAATTTTGTGAGCGGAGGGAGTGCCGGAGTTTATGGCTGATAGAATAATTATCTAGCATTATTTCTGCTCATAGCTCATCTTGAAAAACGGACACAGTTTGACATTCATCGTAGGCGTAGTCACACTGCAGGATAGTGTGCCAGGTGAAATTTGATCGCAACAGCCATTAATCGCCTGTCTGTGAATATGTCAAACCAGCGATCAAAGACTACAGATTTTAGCCTAGGATTATAGGAATCTTTTAGGATTTTCAATATTTGTCTCAGACGACCAAATCGTGGCCAAAATTGCACAGTGTGAGCCGGGCTTAAGTAACCTTGGTTCCCTGAATGGGGAACGAGATGCTGCGATGACGTCATCACTTTTTTGGAACACTAACATAACGCCTGACATACCTTAAATAGCTGGAGACCCAGGAAAGCGTTTGCTCAAGTGGATAAGACCCAGTAGCCAGGAGCCATCCTCAATTCCAGACTGTAGAACTTGATGAAGGTGCTTGGAGAGGACCATCCTGCCGCAGCACAAACATCTTCCATTGATGACCCATTCAGAAAGGCCTGAGAAGAAGCCACTGCTCTCGTAGAGTGAGCACGTAATCCTAGAGGATCGAAGTAAAGCCACGCGCCTCGTAGGCCAAAGAGATCGCCTCCACTATTCAATGCGGTATTCACTGTTTAGTGACAGCAGAGCCTCTGCTCTTACATGTCCCTAGCTGGACTCCTTCCTGAAGGAACTGTAATCTCTTCCACAGCTTTAGAGCACGAAAGCCTCTACGTGTCACCATAATTCTGCGAAGCGGATGACAATGAGGTGAAATGTTCTGGCTCTTAGCCCACCACTGAAATGGTTGCATGTGGAGCAGGCCCAGCTGAACTACAGGGGACACTACCGCCATCTGACCCAATAGTCTGAGACACAAGCCTACATGGACTAGACGTCCCATCTTGAACTTGATTCAGACATGTCTGTAAAGACTGCACACGTGCAGGAGACAGACGTGCCCGCATCGTGCGAGAATTCATGACTACCCCAGAAAGGTTGTTTGCTGACTTGGTAGCAGAACACTCTTTTGTAGGTTCGTCCGAAGCCCTAGGCTCCTTAGGTGATCGAGCACTAAGTCCCGATGTGTCAGTGCCTGATCCTGGGATTGAGCTAATATTAACCAATCATTTAAGATTCGGATGCCCTGGAGCCGCAATGGGGCCAGGATTGCGTCCATACATTTTGTAAACTTTCGAGGAGCCAGAGCCAGTCCGAACGAAAGAACACAATACTGGTAAACTTTGCCCTCGAAAACGAACCTGAGAAGCTTCCTGTGTCTTTTGACAATCTGGATGTGAATGTATGCATCCTTTAGATCGAGGGTCACAAACCAATCTCCGGGTTGGACCTGAGACAAAAGCATCTTTGACCTGTCAGTATCTTAAATTTGCTCTCTCTGAGCGCAAGATTCAAACGACCAAATTCGGATGTAAACCACCATCTTTTTTGTGCACAGCAAAATACCGGCTGCAAAAACCCGACTCTGAGTGGGGGATAATTGTCCTATAGACCCTTTCTCTAGGAGTGACACGATTTCCTGGCGTAACACCGCAGCCTGCCCAGGAAGTACTGTCGTGGGAAGATTCCCGCTGAAAGGGGGTGGCACTTTCTGAAATTATAAGGTGTAGCCGTGTTGAATGGTGGGTACTAGTACCCATGGCAAGACGTCGGGCAAGCGTGTCCACGCGGACCAAAAGTCTACTAGAGGCTTTAGCCGCTCTATGTATGGCGACGGTTGAACTACAGGTGTTAAGACATCTAAATGCAGAGTGCCGTCGGTATCCGCGAGAACAGGTAGCACGAGCGGGGTTGCCGCACTTGATAAAAACTTCACCTGAGTTTCCTGCATAGGGCCCCGAAGCAACTGATTGGCATGAACCTCTATAACAGGATGACATCCAAAAACCCTGTCGGGCCGGCCCACCACCTCGCTCGCTTGGCCCTTGGGCTTTTTCTTGAACTCTGAAGGCTGGGATGCACAGAGTGTCTGAGGAAGTGCTCGACCTAAAACCGCCCGAGGCGCAGTCAGCGGCAGTTAAGATCTGAGCCGGGAGGCCACAGTGAGAGAGTCGAACTCAGGTCTATTGGTTTCACACAAAAACTGACCACCTGCTCGACCTCCCGATGACGACGCAGTCAGAGTGTCTGAGGAAGTCTGACCTGCCCGAGCGCAGTCGAGCGTGGCAGTTAAGATCAGCCGGGAGCCACAGTGCTGCTGCTTCGCTGATCGAAACTTTTCCACCACGGAGGTGACCGAATTCCCGAATAGGCCATCCTTTGAAATGGGAGCATCCAGGAGAAATGTTTTTTCATTTTCTTTGATGTCAGTGAGAGTGAGCCAAAGGTGGTGCTCAACTGACACCATACCTGCCTTGGACCTACCCACCGCTCGAGCTGTATGTTTTGTTGCTCTAAGCGCCAAATCTGGTTCCCTCCGTAGCTCCTTAACAGCCTCAGGAGTGAGGCCTTCCCCTCCATCCAACTCCTTGAGAAGCTCTGCCTGATAGGCTTGGAGCACGCCCATAGAGTGCAGCATGGCTGCAGCCTGCCCAGCGGCCATGTATGATTTCCTGACTAAGCTAATCCCAAGTAATCTTGCATGATGGGTTGCAAGAGTCTCTTCGACCGTCTGCATCACACCGTAACCATGTTACGCCATTTTAGAAACCGTGGCAAAATCAGCGGCAGTGCCGATAGTAATTCGCGCAGAAAAAGGTTGCTTCCAAGACCTCGAAACCTCTTGGTGGAAGGGAAGACGCCTACGGGGCTTGAAAGAGTGCGACTAGTGAAAAAACTAGGCCCAATTTAGATTGGGCCTGGTTTTTCGTCGGTTCACAGACCCAATCTAATCCTAATTTGTCCACCGCTTGTGTCACAACTTCTAGCAGCTCGCCGTAAGACGGGGAATTGCATTTCTCTGCACGAATCGGCAATTAAATCCTCTGAATCAGAGGCCGTGGTGGACAACACATCATCATCATCATACGGCTCACAACTGAAGGAAACTGCGCTGCGGGTCTCCAGGGTAGGCCTCAAATCATCATTGACAAAAACAACCGGCTCTACATAACGCTCTTCGAGCTCTTGAACATGGCCGGGAAAAAGCGAGAGGAAAAGAGAATACTCCAACTTCTCGCCCTCCATGTGCTCTGACTCGCATGCGTCACCCCAAGCGATCGTCTCATGCGGCGCCTCGGCAACCGCAGAAACGGATTGGCGGGGGTTAGACGCAAGGCCTTTCGAAAAGGCCGCAAGCCTCGAGCGCAATACTTTTAGCCACAGGCTACAACAGTATTGACAATTAGACGGGCCGCTAAGAGCAGCTTGAGCATGATGACGGCCAAAGCTAAGCACGCATCTGTCATGTGTGTCTCCTGCTGTGATAGACCTGTCACACAGCTCGACGCATCTCCTTTGGCTCATCGTGTCGGCTGAGAGGAGTAAACTGCTCTATTTTTCAGAAGAAATAGCTGAGAACATGACGAATAAGCTTTCCAACAGCAACAGATGATTCGCTTCCTGAAGGAATTGATATCTGATGAAATAGCGCATGGCACGCTGATATAACATACGGTACGTATACGTGGGGGGCGGTGCTAAGCGCTATTTTGCCAATGAAATTGGCATGATGGTATAAGAGCTTCAGACATTCGTCACACCGAGAGTGTTCCCAAAGCGATGACGTCATCACAGCAGTGAAGTGAACCTATGAAAGGGAAAAATGGGATACTCCTGTCTAAGATTAATAAGTAATGTAATTATTGTGCAGACAAATTGTATAATTAAATTAATGATTTCACACAATTCATAACATGAGAATAAAAGGCACCGTCTATGACTGAAACTGTAAATGGATCAGTAACCATGTTAGTTTGATTTGTTTGTTCTGTTCGAGTACATTCAGAGTCAAAGTTATACATACAGCCTTTTTCAACTTTAGGCTCACTTTCACTAATACTTTGTAAAGGCAGCATGCATGCTTCAAAGAGATCATTAAAAAGAAAACCAAATGAGGGATGCAGTGCGTGTATGTGTATGTGTGTATATGTGTACACTCAAACAGTGAGAGTTCATACTATTCAAAAATATTTGACGAATGCTTTGTCTGGTTCAGGATGCTCTTGAACATGAATGGAGATAGTAAATAGTACTGGAAATTGGTAACCTACTTTCCTGATTATAGAACACACAACATATATAGATTTAAAATATATAGTGTAAAGGTGTGAACATTATTTTAATAAGAGAATCACACTTTTCCGTCTTAATAGCAAATTGACTTTAATTTTTTATTAAAAGAGAGATTAAAGAGTTAGAAATATATTGAGTTGTATTTAACCCTGAAAATGTATTTTACATTGCACATACTTAGTTAAACCCCAGTAAAGCTTCTTTGTGAATATTTTTTTTTTATTATAAAAATTGTAATCAAATGAATGTATACTATATACTCTGTAAACATACAAATACACTCACATACTTGTACACGTCTATAAATGATTTGGACCATAGACGTTTACCATTGACCACAGTTAATAAGGTAATTACATGTTAGTTGTTATGTGTTAGTAGCTCAGTCACACATACATGTTCTTTTTGTCTTGCAACTGCACACATTTTTTGCAACTGCTAATGGTGCTTTACTGTGAAGTAAGAGTTCTGTGGACAAATAAATATGTTAATAGAAACATGCAAACCAACAAACACAACAAAAGTTTTAATGTTATAGAACACGGTTATTCACTGATTCTGTATCCCATTTCTTAGCCTAACAAAAGAGCACCAGGAAAACTCGAAATTGCAATCATCACAAGGGTGAGTAGGTACAAACACGTTCTTCAACAGTTTTCCTCTAATTCATTGTGACGTTTGTGGAGTCAAGACCTCAATATAAACTGAA
Source organism: Ptychobarbus kaznakovi (assembly GCA_027422405.1). Lineage (NCBI taxonomy): Eukaryota > Metazoa > Chordata > Actinopteri > Cypriniformes > Cyprinidae > Ptychobarbus > Ptychobarbus kaznakovi. The sequence continues at coordinate 32,424,517 of CM049797.1, forward strand.
TACTTCAGCTATGTGTGTTAGTCTATATCAGGTCAGTAACTAGTTGATGTGTCTGTTCTTCCTTAACTAGGTATATGAGGAGTAGCTTATTAAATGAAGTATAATTCTATGTTTGTGTCATGTGTAGCCTGTAAATCAACATTAGAGAAGCAGCCTCGGGCTCAATTACGTAAGGACACTAGACTTCTGCTATGTGTGTCTGCATGTGTTCAGCGATTAGAATATAAAGTTTACAATCTGTTTATCCCAAATAAGTTCTAAGACCCAGAATCTGCCCTATACTTCTGCAGCAAGTGCATACAGTGAAGAGGAAAAAGGATTTTATTCAGAAACCCCCAAAAAATACCCCCCCCCCCAATTTTTTTTGGGCAGAAGTCCTTAAACTACTGGTTGCATTACAACAAAAGAAAATAAGATTACAAAAGGAACTGATATGTAAAAATGGGAGTCAGAGTTAGAAAATAAAGTGTTTTTTTCCCCCCGATTTGAAAGAGGACAAGGAGGGGATATGACAACGAGAGAATGGGACGGGTTTAGTGATATATCTTGAAATGACTCTTCATAGGCCTTAACATTCCTTGAAGAGTTCAACAGTTGGGTTCCAGAAGTAAAATCCCATTCAGTTTCTTCATATGGGAAATTATTTATAACAATAACTTATGAACCATCAAAAACAGACCTACTGTGAGTTACAAGGTTGTTAATCAAAGAACTCCTACGTTCCTCTTAATTTCTGTGAAGCACTGTGAATATAAGTCATAAATATAGCCATAATGATAATAATAACCTTGAATGTAATAGTCATAATGATCGTTATAATAATGATAATCTCTCTACACTCTCAAATTACTTAAACATTTGAAGAGTTAAACCTCTTAAGTGCCATCTGAAATTTTCTTCTAAAATTTGTATTTTTCTCAGGCTCCTATGTTTATGTTGAGTTATTTCAGTTTAATGGCAAAGAAAAGAACCTATGCATTGCCATTAAAGATAAATTACTGAACCTACACAAAGGAGCCTGAGAAAAAGTCTCAATTTTAGAAGAAAATTTAAATTGGCACTTAGAGGCTTTTGCATCTAAACTCTTCATTTGTATGTTCATATTTTGTATTAAACATACATCTATTGTTTCCATATATATGTAATTAATTAGCATCTTTAAATATTTGTTTATATTTCCTCAGGGTTTTTAATTTGTCATTCACAACATTTCTTTGGATTGTAGTAGTTCTTACCCTCGTTAACATCATAAAGTATGCAGTTGTGCACCTTTTGTCTTCTTGTCAGATTGTCCATAGATTTTTTTGCTTTCAATCAAAAATGTTAATGTTGTGATTCAAATTGCTGCTGGTTGGTTTGGTTCATGACTTTTAACTCTCTATAATGAATGGGAAAAAATGACCTGAAACCCAGGCTTCTAAAAGAAGGGGAAGGGCACTATATAATGATATAGAAGAAATGCAAATCCCAGCGCCATTTCATTACAAAGGACCAAAGTATGTGGGAGGGTGTGTCTGGAATGAGTAACCCTGAGGTAGTGAATAATAATAATAGAAAGAGCTTTAAAATTTGTCAATGGATTGACAAAATTTTGATTGAAAGCCAAAGTTGACAGGTAACCAGTGAAACTGGTAGAGTTTGGGTGTGATGTGCTGCAGATATTTCAATTAAAGTCAGTTAAGTCAAGAAAGATCCATGTTCAGCCCACAGTATGACACACTATCCACAGATGTTTGAAAAGTAGGCAGGAGGTCAAAACAGTTTAGAATAATGAACAAATCGCAAGATGAATGCAATGCATCACAACTGATTATTTTACACTGTTATTATTTTATTGTACAGGCTTTCATACAATCAGCCCAGTGTAGTTGGGTAAGAACATACACTTATATAACCTTTTTATATGATTTGTTATTTATTAATGATGTTTTAATACTACTTTGCACATGTTTGTTTATTTGCTCATTTAAAACAGCCCGATGGCAAAGTTATTGCCTTGACACCATGGTTAGCCCCAATTGTATGGGAAGGAACTTTTGATTCATTCCTGATTGATTCAATCTACAAACAAAAAAACATCACCATTGCAACTACAGTCTTCGCTCTTGGAAAGTGAGTTTTTTTTCTATCCCTTCCTCTGATCTTCATCGGCTTTGAATTTAAGTGTATCATTTAATTGTAAGAGTCAGACAATTAACAAACATGACTGACATAGCACACGTTTTGGTAAATGACTTATAATACCACCAAATAAGCTCTGCATGAGATCTAATGATATTCTTATAAATTAGCATGGGTCTCTTAAATATATATATATATATATATATTAAATGTGAAAAGTGTATAAAAGTTACAATTATGAGAGTTAGAGTCTCAGCAGGTACCTTCTTGAGCCACGGCACAACATTCAGGTAAAATTGGCCAATATAAAAAGAGAACAACACAGGTAATTTTTGCTTAAATCATTTTATTTTTAACAGTACATTTACACTATTTTCTTTAGTGTGCCATAGCAACACTATAAAGGTATTTCATTAAATATAAAATTGAATGAATATTTAATTAAACAATACAATTAAAAATGAACTGATTATGTAGGTTTGTGTTTCTGTGTATTTGTGTATTTTGTGTGCATGTATTTGTGTATGCTTGTATTTTTTTTAAAGACTAAGACTTTGCATGGATACATATCTACAGTAAGCCTATAAACCTATTTTCACCCTCAATTTCTTTCTGTGTGTGTAGCCCATTTTAGCTGAAAATTGTGGCCCATTTTTGCTTAACCAACCATTTCTACCTAAATATTTATAATATTTATAAATTAAACATTTTATTTGAAAGAGCATGTCAAAACAGTGTTTCTAAACCTTTGCTTTGTTGGTAAGCTTACTTATAATTGCTTTAGTACCCTTATTAGAGATTAATGGAATGTTCTATGTCCGGGTCAATTACCTTACAATTTCTCTTACGAGCTTCATGTAACGCTCTGCCCTGCCCGCCTTAAAAAAAACTTAAAGAACAATAAAATTTGTTACATGTCAACAAGTGTTGAACCAACAATGCAAGATCAGTTATTGTGATTTTCTCTAAACATTCAAAGAGATATGATGCTACAACCTTATTTGGCCTATTTTACCTGATAGCCTATTTTAGCTGACTTCACCCTACAGTGAGAGGAAAATGTGTCTTGTTTTATCTGGCCATCTCCATGGTTTGGGCTTTCTCCACTAAGCCTGCATGCAAACCTGTTTATCTAGTGTAGTGACCGATCCTGCTCCTGGAGTTTAGCTCAAGCTTGACACACCTGATCTAGCTCATCAAGATTGTCAGGATCACTATCCTTCAGATTGAGATGGCCTTCAGCAACGTTTGATGACGTGGCAGCCGAGAAATGCAGCCTTTGTAGGATGCAGCCTTCTGTTTGAGAAACACCCTCAGAGTGCGTTCTGCTTTGCTTATAGACACTCGTGAACGCAGCATAAAAAAAATATTTAAATAAATAAATAAATCATCACCATAGCGGATTCATAGCGTGATCAAGGGCTCACAGGGCAATCCATTAAAACCCATTATACAGGCTTCACCAGCAGTGGGCACTCAGAAGTCCACAAGGCGGAGAGAAGTTAGCAAGGCAAATGCTTAAAATTTTAATTTAGAACAGTCTTAGTGTTCTGTGAGTTTCTTAGTTTTGTTATTCAGACTTCTAATTTGCATATGTTCTGTTTCCTATTGTTCCCTTGTCTGTGTGCTGTTTCCTGTGTTTTTTCTTTTTCTTGGATTATGTGCTCTTTTGATAGTATTGCTAATAAATAAACACGTAGCTGCAATAGGATCCTGGGCTGGGGGGTTTGGGCGTTTCCAGAAAGCAGGGTATATTTCATAAGTAAACAAATAATCTCAACAACTGACGTAATTTTCAAGGTAAGTAGCCATAGCAACTTACTCTCTGAACAAACCTACTTTTATATATTTAGTATTGTTCACAATAATAAAAGTGTTTTTAAAGATAAAAAAAAGATTTCACCCACCCCCAGTACGCCCGATACCTATATGATAAGCATTAAAAAAGTGGTGATGTGACCATGAGCAAGAATTGATGATAACTAATGATAAGCTAACCCTGCTTTCCTCATGTCTGAGTTCATCCTAATATTACAAAAGGTAGGTGTGTTCGAACTAAACATTGCAGGAAAGTGACCCTTCGGGAGCAGAATTGGACACTGCTGATCTAATGTTTTATATGCTCTCAAATATACAGCATATCAAAGTTTGTCTTACAGCCTTCTTATAGTAAATACATTGCCAAAAGAAAAAAAAAACTAAAGATTTTTCCATTTAATTTATTTTACATTTCAGCCCCTCTATTTTTTTTTCAGATACACGCAGTTTCTTAAAGGTTTCCTGGAGTCCGCAGAGCAGAATTACTTTGTTGGATTTCATGTGCATTATTACCTGTTCACCGATCATCCAGAACAGGTTCCTGAAGTGAAACTGGGTGAAGGCCGTCAACTGACGATATTGAAAGTGGCTAGTTCTAACAGATGGCAGGAGATCACTTTACGTAGGATGGAAAAGCTGGAGAAACTGATCGAAAGTCGTTTGGTCAATGAAGCCGACTATGTTTTCAGTCTTGATGTGGACACAAAGTTCTACGGGCGATGGGGGGCAGAGTCTTTGGGTCGTCTTATAGGTGTGCTACATCCTGGTTACTATCAAACAGCACGTGAACAGTTCCCATATGAGCGCAGGCCCGAGTCTCAAGCGTATATTCCTAATGCTGAGGGGGATTATTATTATGGAGGAGCTGTGATCGGTGGCTTAGTGAAAGATGTACACGAGGTTGCTAAATCCTGCCGGGAGCAGCTCGACATTGATGCAGCTAAATCCATTGAGGCAGCATGGCAGGAGGAGTCTCATTTGAACAAGTACTTCCTGTATAACAAACCCAGCAAGGTGCTCTCACCAGAATACCTGTGGCAGGACTTCAAACCTCACACAAATGAAGTCAAAATCATTAGATTCTCACAAGTTATTAAAAACTATGCCGCAGTTCGTCCAAACCCATAATAACTGTTAACTGAAACATACATATTATACACTTTATATGTAATTAGTATGAAAACACCTGCCAGGCATGCGTGTAAATGTAACAGATGTTCTTGATTGACTAACAAAACCTGTGACCAAATATTTTTCCCTCAGGTATACATCAACATTTGTACTGCTGCTCTCAAAGATTATTTGAATGAAAAGCATAATATTGCAGGAAAACAGTTTTAAAATTAAATGGAATCAATGAGAGATAAAAAAAAAAATCTGAATATTTTGTACATTTGAGACAGATTGTTTCAAGTTTATTCTCATTTTCATCACTCTGGATTAGGGTCTTGTGTGTTCTGTCTCTGTTTTATTATGTTATATATTTTGGTGTTCAAATAAAAATGGTAATGGTAATTGGTTGTGTTGTACGTATTTGCAGCACGTGTGATGTGCAGCACAACGGATGTTGTTCCCTTTCGATATTTCACTCTGCGTTGAGTATCGACGCTTGTATGGGAAAAACTATTTTTTTCCTCTTCAACTGAAGCCTATTTCAATCACGCAGTTAAAACTGCACGTCGATTGGTTCGTGTAGGATTAAAAAAAACGAACCAATGCACGGCGGTGGCGCGCGAGCCACTGGCTATACAGCCCGCCATAGCCTGCCAAAATGGGAGGGGCATCTGGCTATATAATCAGCTGCCCTGAAGACCCCTCTTCGCTGACGCCGAGATCTGCCATTGAAGCACCTCAGCAGCCGGATTAGGGATGGGCATTTCTGATCATATTTAATTTCGAGTAATCCACAGGTTTGAGAAACGAGTACTCGATTAATCGGGGGTGGAGCTTAAGCAAGGGGCGTGTGCGTCATAGCGACAATTAAAATATTTTAATTAAAGCCCTGTTAAAAACGTTGTTGATAAAACTATGACAGAATTAAAAAAATAATTAAATTAACACAGATTATTAAACATCACCATCAATAGTGGTTAACACAGTAAACATTTAAAAGAAATAACAGCGTGAGGTGAAGCTGAAGCGCTTTTTCTACATGACGCATTGTATATAAAATTAATCACATAGCCTAGATACACAATATGTAAATGTTATATTACAAATTGTATTTATCTAAACAAAATGCATGTGAGCTTGAACTAAGTGCCAACCAGCAAGTAGTGGATGCGCTTCTCCCGTTACAGGGCGCTTTAAAACAATGACAACTGAAGCCCCGCAAAAAAAAAATATATATATAGATATTTTACAGTATTATCCCATCAATATGTCTGTCTTATTATTTGTATAAATATTTTGCATCAGTTTTTAAAAAGATAACCTACCTTTTTCTATGTTTTATAAAACAAATAAAACACACATGATGTGCTTTTCAGTTATTTTAGTCAACTGTTATATTTAACAAAACAATATTTTACTTCAGCAGCATCACAACAGCTGTGGATCAAAAAAAAAATTTTGTAAAAGGTTCGCAAAAATAAAGTTTAATACAACTTCACCAAACGACTGCTAAGTAGCCCATAGCCTAACGAAAATTAGAAGCCAGCATAATTTGGCTGCGCAAACTTAAAATAAAAATAAAAATAGCCTGAATATTTTTACCTCAGCTATAAAACTTAAAGATTAGGTAACATAACATTTCTTTCAAAATGATCAGTCGGTAAAGGTAAATAAAATAAAGCCGGCATAATTTAACTATGCTGCTTAAACTTAAAACAAAAACAGCCTGAACATTTTACCATGCATGGCTAATAAAACTTAACATAAGGACTACATATTTTTATTTAAAAAGATCAGTCGGTCTACGTGCTCAGATGAAAGCTGAGTGCGGAGTCTATTTACAATTAGACCTGCGGTGGAAAAAACACGCTCAGCAGGCACAGAAGTTGCAGGAACAGCCAGGTACCACTGGGCAAGGGTGCTTAGCTTTGCAAATCGAGACTCATTTACTTTCCACCACAATAAAGGATCCTGGTTTACAGAGATGCATGGCTCCCTGAAGTAGCTTTCGATTTCGGTGTCATGCGGAGAAACATCACTCGTGCCGTAGTCCTCGCCGAAAAGAGTGTCGAGCGCCGTTGCTGAGTCGGGCTTACTTTGTATGGGTCTGACAGGATTTGGGATTGTCTCGCAAAGCTGCTTCAGATTCTCTTTTACTCTCTCCCGAAGCTCTGTCTCAAGAAACTTGAGATGTTTGTGTCTTGGATCCAAAGCCGCTGCAATAAGAGGCAGATACACTTTCTCAGCATCTTCAGCAACTGCGACTATGCGCCGTTTCAGAGATTCGGCTACGGCATTTTTAAATTCAGACACTCTTGGAGACTCACTCCTCTGTGTGTTTAGGTGTCTAGTGATGAGACTGTGTGTGATCGGATAGACCATTGAACTGGAAACATGGGTCTCACTGCACATTGTAGTTGTGGCACACTTAAGAGACTTGAGAACAGGTGTCAGTTCTTCCACAGTCTCCCAGTGCTCATCTTTTAGGTCAAGTGTCCTCGCATCTGCAAGTTTTGTAACATTGCGATCGGACAGAACAGCACACACAGCCCACCTCTGTTCCAAAAGGCGTTCGAACATGTCACACACCGAATTCCACCGCGTGCGACAATGCTGAATAAGCTTATGGTCGGGTATATTTTGTTCTTGTTGTTTCTGCCTAAGTGCGGCTGTAGCTACTGTGCTGTGGTGAAAATGTGATACCAAGCGGCTACTTGCAGCTATTACATTTTTTACAGTTGCAACATTGAAGCCCTCATTGATTGCAAGCTGCAGGGTGTGTGCGAAACAGTGTGGCGCTGCACATCTTACACTTGACTGTTTTTTCGTCAAGTTTTTCAAAGTGTTGCCAGCAGGGGCGCCGTAAGGGGGGGAAAGGTTAGGACGATTCTAAGGGCCCGACGATGGGAGGGGGCCCCCGAGGGAGAAACGTGATTTCTACCGAGGGGAACGCTAGAGCCCTGCATTTCAGCCCGGCCCCGACCGGGCTTTGATCGGGTCAATTTTCATGTCATAGTTCAGACGCGGGCCGGGCCTCGGGCCTGTTTTAGGCTTCTCCTTATGTTTATATTTTAGACATCCATCAATTAGTGATGAAAAAATTGCCGGCGCTGGTGGAAACAACATGAGACCGCGCTGCCGCGACTGAAGAGCGGCTCGACAGTGTTTAGTGTCCAGCAGCAGCAGAGAGCCGTCAGCGCAGCTGAAGAGTTCTGCGTTCAAATACACGCAATAAAGCTTGCCATAAAGCCCCAGCAAAAGTAATTACCATGAATGTGTCAGGGGGAAATAGTAAGGAGATATTTTTTTAGTAAGGAGATAGTTTTTGTTTTCGATTTAATTTATTTCGTTAAGTAGTAATTTAAAGCTTTCTATAGATATATGTATCATGTCTGTGAGTCATGTATTCCCTGACTTTCGGTTAATTTTAGAGACGGCTCATCATTGTTTTCATTATTTTATAAAATTAATTTATATATTCAGGGCTCTAGACTGCGACCAAAATGCGACCATTTTTTGAGAGTGTGCGAGTAAAAATTTGACGTGGTCGCACTTGTGGTAGTGCATGGTCTGCCTGCTCCAAAGCGCGCACTCAGAGGAGAGCAGAGGCAGCGCAGAAGTGGCCAGTATGCAGAGCGCGAAGGTGCGTGCAGCGGACGGAGCGCAAAGGAGGATTTGGTTTTCAAACTAAAGTAAAATACCTCTTCTTAAACCAGAGAAGGTGAACATGTTGGTATTTTTGTAGAGAAAACATGCAAGTTCTGTCAGCAACAGCCAGTTTAGTTTTACTTTTTGTTTTCGTTTTGAAAAGCTTGTTATCTTTACACTTTATGGTATGGAGGCTTTCCTTATTTTTTATATTATTATTATTATTATTTGATTCCTCAGTGTTTGTTAAACATTCTGTTATGTATTAGTCGGTATAATACAGCATGTGATGTGTCCTATGCCTCCTCTTATTCGTTTTTGTTAATAAATGTTATGCTAGTTTGTCATTGTAAAGTACTGTTTTATTGATGTTGTGCTTTTTAATTAAGAATATCAATGAATCCATCTTTTGTTTTAGTCTTAAAAAGTGAAAGGTGTATAGATATAAGCAAAACAGACAATTATATGTTCTTGTAAAGCGTGACACCAAGATCCTGAAAGTGAAAGCAAAAAAGTCACAAAATTTAAATCACAATTAATACTGATGAAAAAGAATGGGTTGAATGTTGAACACTTTTGTTACCATACAACTATAAACTATGATAAAAGTTCATCAGCATGCATTGATTAATCAAATGTTGTATAAAAAATAATAATAATTTGCGACCTGTCTGCCGCTGGCCGCTTGGTCGTTACTTTAAGAAAGACAAAACTTATTTAACTAACAAAAAAAATGCTCCAAATGTTTTTCTAAATTAACTTTATAAAAAAACTAAACAAAAAATTATCACTTTGCCATTACATACAAAACTGAACAATTTTAATAGCTGAAACAGTATAATCTGACTTGGGAGAAGGGGGAAAAAAAGGGCTCGGGAACGCAATTGCGATTTCTACCTGGAGATATCCCCCCACCCCCACCCCCCGGAAGGCATGAGGGCCCGAGTGAATATGCTGTCCAGGGGGCCCAGAATCCGTAGCGGCGCCTCTGGTTGCCAGACATCGCTGCGCGCTTTAGACGCCATTTTCGCTCTGTGCTCCAGTCTTGTCTCTAGACCACAACTTCTCGCAGCCATAACCAATCAAATATCAGACTACCGCCCAAATACCAGCATATGTAGTCTCCCTAAAAAAGGAGAATATAGATAATTAAAACAGACAGACACGAACACTTGTTGCGTTTCCCTCGACTTCTGTATTATGAATGCAAAAGAACCATTCAATTTTTCACAAAATAATCAAGAAATACATATCAACTTGCATATAACGTCATAGCATTCTTTTTATACACAAAATGACCCACTTTATATTTGCTGACAAAACAAATAACGAGATGAACATCAATTGGCACAAAACATATCCATTTCGGCACATGCAGTAAACAAAATAGCTTGCACCTGTATACTTGACTAAATAACTTGTATATAATAAAGAAAACGCAGAATAAATCATATTACTTTACATCAGAATGAACATGATACTATACCATTTACTCTGTACTCACAGGTCATCTGTACTCAAATACTCTGTACTTACAGTGCATCTCAATCCCATAACATTTCAGTTATTACTATTGAACACTTAACACGGTATTGATTTAAAGAAGTGATAGGCTTTCGCTGATTTAGCATGGACGATTTAACACGTGACACATTAACACTCTCTCATCTATTGTACAAACTTAAATGAGAATAAAAGTGTGGAGAAATAATAGCATCACAGGAAACTTATCGTAACAGCACAATACTGTATTCATCATACGAGTTGTTCAACACCCTTAACACTATTATCTTAATAGTACAATGTATGCCATATGTTAGTGATAGCCTAGCATCGGAAATTATTCACATTTTCCACGTGCGTCTCAATCTAGTTCCTTTTTTCCCAATACGGACATATAACAATTATCCGAACATCCACTATACTCAGACTCATTTGAACCACTATAAGGATATTGAGGGGCTTACCTAAAAAAGGAGAATATAGATAATTAAAACAGACAGACACGAACACTTGTTGCGTTTCCCTCAACTTCTGTATTATGAATGAAGGAGAGGAACTCGTGTGCCTGTTATTAACTCTCCACACTCGCCCCGCCCTCTGCTGGAGTTTCTCGGTACTGCATCATAACAGTGTTTACCGAACCCAACAACATATTAACAATGAAATAGTAACAGCAATAATATTCTCTCGAAATAGTTATACCCGTTACATTACTCCCCCCCAAAACAGATGTTGTCCTCAACATCAATATTTCAGTACAGAGTACTACTATCTTAAACATACTCAGTACTATGGTTACAGACTGGAACTCTTTTGATACATTCAAATGTGTCTTCTCGATCAACCATCGTTATATTAGTGTAATTCAACATGTTACTCATATCGGTTACAGACTGGAACTCTTTTGATACATTCAAAATTGTCTCCTCAATCAGGAATGGATTAACTTAGTCTCAGACTAGACAGTACATTGGGTATCGCAAAACCCGCTACTGCTTTGAGTCCCAGACAGGTACAGGGAGGTGCGTATTAAATGTTTATGTACTCGCACTAAATTTGTTTCCCTGAGAAAAAAAAGAGTCATGTAACCACTCAACTCGTTTGATTTCAAGTCCTGAAACATAGTTCACGTACTTGTGAAAACACTCAGTTTTGTTACCAGTCGTTGAGGGTCTATTCAATCATTGAAAGAATATTGAGCTTACAGTCCATAAGAGCATACAGGCTGATGATAGTACGGTTGCAATTGATATGTCCACGCTTGAGGCATGGTATGTAATGGTAGTGCAGTGAGGCCATAACAAGAGGGGGATCCAATTTTATCATATCTAAAGATCTTTGGTGGTCTACGTTCCCTCTGTGGTCGCTTGGGTAAAGGTTCTGTTTCTCCTCCATCACTGCTTCCCGAGAACTGAGGTACTTCTCCGACCATCTCAGTTTCGACTAAATCCTCCTCTACCCCAGGTGAGTTACTGGTTGGTGAATCCTGATCGAGACAATCATCATTCCTTTCGGATTCTGCTGTTTCTATTGTATGCCTTTCAGATGGAGGTGTATTTTCAAGTCCAGCCACTCCCTGTGGTAGCTGGATGTCCATGAGATAATAGTCATCTTCATCGTCCTCTACCTCTCCATTCAACTCTCTCCTCACTTTAGCTGGTCGGGCATCTTTCCTTTTTGGTTTTTCAGGCGGGAGCCCCTCGGTTTCGACAGGTAATTGATCACATGGCAATAAGAGGTTCCTGTGAATAACTCTCGATCTCCCTTTTCCATATTCAGGTCTCAGTTCATAGATAGGAACATCTCTACCCACTTGTTTGACAACAACCTGAATTAAATCCTCCCAATAATTTCTCAATTTTCCAGGTCCTCCTCGAGGAGTCAAATTCCGGACCAACACACGGTCTCCAGGACTCAGTACTGTGCTCCTTACTTTACCATCATAGTTTCTCTTGTTTCTCTGAGCAGTTTTGTGAGCATTTTCCCTTGCGATAGCGTATGCTTCTTGCATTCCATGTCTCCATTGGTCCACATAAGTCTGGTGACTGTGACTGCCTTCATCCGCATTACCCAGAAGATTGAACAACATGTCGACAGGTAGTCTCGGAGAGCGTCCATACAAGAGATAGAATGGGGAAAACCCGGTCACTTCGGTGCGTGTACAGTTGTACGCAAATATAAGCTTGTTCAGAGAGTTCTTCCAATTGGTCTTATCTTTATCTGTTAGGGTCTTAAGCATCTGTAGCAGGGTTCGGTTAAAGCGTTCTACCTGACCGTTCCCCTGTGGGTGGTAAGGGGTTGTTCTCGAACCAGCCACACTGCAGTATTTGCTGAGTTGTGAAAAGAGTTGATTTTCAAACTCACCTCCTTGGTCGTGATGAATGCGCATCGGAAAGCCGAACTTGAGGGCATAATCGTTAAATATTTTGTCTGCTACCACCTTGCCTGACTTCGATGTGGTCGGGTACGCCTGCGCAAAGCGCGTAAAGTGATCCACAATCACTAAAATATATTCGTAGCCACCTTTACATTTGTCAAGGTGGAGGAAGTCAACAGACACAAGTTCGAATGGGTGAGTTGAGGTGATGCTTACGAGAGGTGTTCTAGTTTCACGGTTTGGTTTCTTTTGTTTTAAACACATACAACTCATCACATGCTGTTCCGTTTCACGCTGCATATATGGCCAAAAGAAACGGTCCCTTATCAACGATATCGTCCTGTCTGTGCCCTGATGCCCCATTTGGTCGTGCAGCTCTCTCAACACTGTGATTTTATGTTTGTCAGGTATTACCAGCTGTTTTCTGTGTGACGTTTTTCTCCATAGGACTCCATGTTCATCCACTTCCAGCTTGTTCAGTTCCCTGGCTAGACAACGACTCTGTGGGCTGAAGTCCTTCAGCTTACAATGAGACAACTCTTCTCCCGACCTTTTACACTGCATTACAGGTCCAATGTGTGGATCTTCTTCCTGATCTTGTCTGATTTGTGATGGCGCTAGTGAGACAACAGTGCTCGGAGACTCAAATGATTCCCCAGCAGATATGGCCATTGACCACGCAGCAGGCATCTCTGACTGTAGTCCTACTGACTGCACAGCAGCTCCTACTGCATCATATGAGATTTCCTCTGTGAAGTCATCCAGCAGTGCCTCTGCATCCAACGGCATCCTGGATAAGAAATCAGCGTCTGTGTTCTCCTTGCCCGGGCGGTACTTGATAGTAAAATTAAAATCAGCCAATTCTGCAACCCATCTACTTCCAGTAGCATTTAACTTAGCGGTGGACAGGACATATGTTAATGGGTTATTGTCACTGTAGACTGTGAAGAAGGGTGCATAGTATAGATAGTCACGGAACCTCTCGGTTATCGCCCATTTAAGCGCAAGAAATTCCAATTTACCCGAGTGGAGGTAATAGTTTTTCTCAGATTTTGACAACGCCCGTGATCCATATGCAATTACACGGAGCTTCCCGTCCTGTTGCTGATATAAGACAGCTCCAAGCCCTTTGTTAGAAGCATCTGTGTGCAACACAAATGGTTTAGAGAAGTCTGGGAATGCAAGAACTGGGGGTTGAACCAGACAATCTATCAGTTGCTCAAGAATCTGCTGATGGGTGTCAGTCCATTCAATGTGTGATTGCGATGGCACTATGCTTACATTTCTCTTTCTATTGGATGTTTTCCCTTTTGAGTGCAACATTTGGGCACCTTTCTCCCCCGTTGCCAAGACAGGCCCTTTGGTTAAATCATACAGTGGACTGGCAATGCGGGAAAAGTCTCTTACGTAATGACGATAATAACTTAGTAACCCCATCATTTGTCTCAACTCACCAACTGTACCTGGTCTCTTCTCTTTCAGAACTCTGATGGCAGCCGTGTCGGCCGGGTCCACTTTGTTTCCTTCAGCAGACACGATCCTTCCAAGGTAACGAATCTCAGGTCTGAATAGTTCACATTTACTGGGTTTTAATTTAATTCCGTACTGTCTCAGTCTCTGTAGCACTTTTCTGACAGCTTCAACGTGACCCTCGAATGTTTTACTAAATACAAGCGTGTCATCTAGGTATGGAACACATATTTTGTCACGGAGGCCCTCTAGGCACTCTTCCATACAGCGCTGAAAAGCGGCCGGCGCATTCATAAGCCCAAATGGTATTCGAGCCCACTCATACAATCCCCAGGGGGTCACGAAGGCCGTCAAGTGCTTGCTGTCCTTTGCCATGAACCCCTGGTGATAGGCCTTTCCTTGGTCTAATAATGAGAACATAGTGTTACCTCCAAGACCATCCATCACATCTTGGACCCTCGGGATCGGCTGCCTGTCCGGGTGGGTCTTGCGATTTAACTCCCTATAATCAATGCATAAACGGAGAGAACCACATTTCTTTCTGACGCACACGACTGGGGAAGCATATGCAGAATGGGATTTCTCTACCCACCCTTGTGCAATCAAATCAAGTAAATAATCTTTCATCTCCTCATATAGGGGTTTGGGGACTGACATGTAGGTGCGTGCCACTGGTTCTTGGTCTTTCAAGGAAATCTTTAGCTGTAACTTTTCAATACATCCTATATCGCTATCACTTCGGGAAAAACAGCCTGACTCTTCCCGCAGCATCTCACGCACTATCTGTCTCTTTTCATCTTCTAGGTGACCGAGATCGATCGGTGGGTCCCAGAGGTCTGCATCCACTTCTGGGTTTTTAGCATGTTCAACCTTGATATTGCTTACTTGAACAGATGAGTGTGTTTTCGAGGGTGTACTAAGTGGACACACAGACACAACTGGCTGCACAGTGCCGACAGCGATTTTACCTGTCAGGATAATATCATGGGCAGTTGAATTTTGCACGATGAGGGTGATGTGTGGAGGTGTTCCCTTTTTCATCTGTACTAGGGTATCACAAAACTCAAGTCCATCTGGCCACTGGCCATTCTCATCAGGCTCAAAGACGAACAAGGTGTCCTCTTTCAGTGGTTTAGCATGCACTCTACATTTAACCTGCATAATACTATGGCTCGGTACATTAACTACATGACAAGTTGTTCTCACTAAATATTCACTGATCCGCTCAGCACTCACTGCCTTAATGAATGCTCTGGCCATTTTTTTCTGCAAGTTAGGGAAAGCCTTGGTCACTGTTTTAATTAGTTTTCCATCTTCAACATTCCCTTCCTTTGTTTGACTGTTGGTCACGACATGCTCAATCACATTGAAGCCTATTATAGGGCGAGGCTGTCGGTTGCCCTTCATGACGAGCATAGGAACATGAATTTCTGCAGTACTGCCCACCAATCTAACAGTCACTTCTACCCAACCCGCATAGGGCATCTCTGTGCCATTAGCTGCTTCAATTTGCAAGGGGTTATCTGGATCAACTATCTCTGCTATATCTCTCAACTGAATGTCCGGTAAGTTGTCAGCTTTCCACGTCTCATCGACAGCCGACACCTGTGAACCCGTGTCCCAAAGCACCTGCGTTCTCTGTCCCTGTATATAGCAGTTTACAAGACACTTCTTCCCAACCAATTCAGGCAGCGTAGATTGCTTCTTTGTCTTAACATTTTTCCTTTGGTCAGAGACAGTTTTGCATGAGTGTGTTTGTTGAATTTTTGGTTGTGTACATAAACTCAGATTTTTCCTTTGTCCTGACCGATTTCTCTTTTTTTCACAGCTAACAATTTTATGGGACATTCTGGCCAGCTTAGCTACTCCCTGTCCCTCGGGGGCAGCCACTCTCCGTTTAAAGGAGCCTCTCTCACCATGTCAGGTTGTCCCTGGTATCTCCTGCAACCAGCACGAAAATGTTCATCACTTCCACACTTGTAACAATGCTGGCAGTATTCTTCCCCTCGCTGCTGGCACCCAAAACACCTAGGCCTAGGACGGGGCATGGGGTATCTCTGCGGTGCAAATCTCTGTTGAAACTGGGCCGGTGCCACAACTCGCCTGGGACATGCACCACCACGGTAGTCCGGTAGTAGCCTGCTATTTTGATGAAGAGCGGCAGTGCTCTCTATGTTCCAAGGGGCAGACTGAGGCTGAGAGTTCATTGGATGTTGGGCTGCCTCACGATCCATTTCCATGTTGACTGGAGAGTTCCATCCTGTAGGATGTTCGGTCCTTTGGATGGACTCTCGGATCTGAGCCATCTCGATTTTTAGGTCTTTTAACAGCACCATATCTGCCTTGAGTCCCTTTAAATCTGACAACACGTCCGGGGGCAGGGTAACAGTCTGCTGCTGGGCTGTATGTGTTCTATCTCCGTTGCTATCACTGGACTGTACCATATGCATACCTGCTGGCTTCTGTGGTGGTGTCTGCCGCCTCTTATTTTGTCTCTCTTTCTCATGCCCACATGCTATATTGACTCTCTCTAGGAGCAGCTCATCCGAGGTGGTAGGTTGCAACAGGTAGGGTTGAAGGTCACTTTTGATGTTATCATTCTGCAGACCTGTAAGTATAGAGTGCATAAACATGCTCTGTACAAGCACAGGATCATACTTCAGATTTGACTCTGCCTCCTGTGATGCAAACAATATTTTCTGCCTGAGGTCCATCACTCTAATTAAGAAATTCTGTGGGGTTTCCTTGTTGTTTTGAACCTCTGTAGTAAGCTGTTTATAAAGCTCTGTTGCACTCCGTTCCTGATAGTGCGAGCGGAGAATCCTCCTAAGTGTAGGCAGAGATAGATTACTTTTACCTTCAAGGTAACTTCGCAGTTGCAGGCCTGGAACGATGGCCCTGATAACAGCATCTACTATTTCTGTCTCGGAATACCCTCTGCTAAAGCCATTCTCGATTTGGCGCGCTAAACTGGAAAATGTGAGTCTGTCCTTTTGGCCTGGTTCACCAATCTGACCTGAGATTTTATAGTCTTTACGCCATGTGAGACTATTTACCTGGTTTGTTGGTAGATTTCTCGGCAACAATTCTCCATCAACTCTGTTTTTAATTTCCCTTGTTGTCAGTTTCCGCATTTCAATTTCTTTCTGCTGGACTGCCAGTCTTAGACTCTCTAATTCTCTCATTAATTTGTCTTTGGCTTCATCATCTACATTAACTTCTTTCTCTTTGGTGTTTGCGAGAAAGATGGAAAAACCTTTGATCATGTCCAATAAGCTCAACAGTTCCCCCATACCCTCATCTTCAAGTTCAGTCATTTCGTCACGGTCGACATACTGGCTGATGTATGATACAAGAGAACTTCTGCTTCTATCAGCAATCTTTTCCCTGTCAACTCCTGATATTTTCAAATGGTCACTTACTTGCATCAACTGTTCAATGGTAAGCTGAAATAGCAATCCTTTAATCTCAAATTGTAAATTTTCAATCTCCGACTCCATTTTGTCAGACGAGTCATGGGTTGGACTATTGATTTGTGTTTTGCCTTGCCTCCCTAGTGAATGAAGCACCTTGGGTCGGACGGGACTTCCACAACTTCCACAGTCAACACACCATCTATCCTCTGGGTCAATTTTTTAGAATGGCTGGAGTGTGGTCCCTTCCTCGGTTACAGGACACTAACCTCACTTCAGTCATCCCAGCGGGGCCTCCAAATGTAGTCTCCCTAAAAAAGGAGAATATAGATAATTAAAACAGACAGACACGAACACTTGTTGCGTTTCCCTCGACTTCTGTATTATGAATGCAAAAGAACCATTCAATTTTTCACAAAATAATCAAGAAATACATATCAACTTGCATATAACGTCATAGCATTCTTTTTATACACAAAATGACCCACTTTATATTTGCTGACAAAACAAATAACGAGATGAACATCAATTGGCACAAAACATATCCATTTCGGCACATGCAGTAAACAAAATAGCTTGCACCTGTATACTTGACTAAATAACTTGTATATAATAAAGAAAACGCAGAATAAATCATATTACTTTACATCAGAATGAACATGATACTATACCATTTACTCTGTACTCACAGGTCATCTGTACTCAAATACTCTGTACTTACAGTGCATCTCAATCCCATAACATTTCAGTTATTACTATTGAACACTTAACACGGTATTGATTTAAAGAAGTGATAGGCTTTCGCTGATTTAGCATGGACGATTTAACACGTGACACATTAACACTCTCTCATCTATTGTACAAACTTAAATGAGAATAAAAGTGTGGAGAAATAATAGCATCACAGGAAACTTATCGTAACAGCACAATACTGTATTCATCATACGAGTTGTTCAACACCCTTAACACTATTATCTTAATAGTACAATGTATGCAATATGTTAGCGATAGCCTAGCATCGGAAATTATTCACATTTTCCACGTGCGTCTCAATCTAGTTCCTTTTTTCCCAATACGGACATATAACAATTATCCGAACATCCACTATACTCAGACTCATTTGAACCACTATAAGGATATTGAGGGGCTTACCTAAAAAAGGAGAATATAGATAATTAAAACAGACAGACACGAACACTTGTTGCGTTTCCCTCAACTTCTGTATTATGAATGAAGGAGAGGAACTCGTGTGCCTGTTATTAACTCTCCACACTCGCCCCGCCCTCTGCTGGAGTTTCTCGGTACTGCATCATAACAGTGTTTACCGAACCCAACAACATATTAACAATGAAATAGTAACAGCAATAATATTCTCTCGAAATAGTTATACCCGTTACACATAACCAATCAGAAAGAATAGCGTCATAGCACGGCGTGATTGGACTGGTTCCCATACAAGCTTCGACATTCGACGCAGTACTCGCTCCCATATCTCTGGGAACCGAGGTTACGATAGTAACCAGCAGATGAACACTGCAAGTAGAATAAGTCTGTCATTTTCTCCAGAATGTCTGGTAATGCTTTTTTGATTAGGCAAAAACAATAATTTTTTCAGGCAAGCATGTTATCACAAAGGTTTTCAAGAGCCAGTGTGAATAAATATAGATTTAAATTCAAAGAGATAGTATAGTCTGTTGCATGACCTGATGTTTTATTCAGACCCAGAATAAGGCGAGATGAACATCACGGAGTGCTAAACACTCCTAACATGCAGTGTGTGTTCATTCATACTCGATGCCGAAGGGGCTCTCGTGCAGAAAGTTGCACCAGGAAATTCCTAATTTGAACAATATGAAAACAGCTGTTTTTACAGAAAAAACTGACGAGTTTGGAATTACGATTGCAACAATATATAACTTATTTGTGTTTTTCAAGTCATCTCCAGGTAATAAATAAAGTGTATGAACAATGCAATGCTAATTGACATAGCATTAATAACAGCATAGAAACTATTCTGCCTTATGTGATTAAAAAAAGTGTTTGTAGTATATAAATAAATCATTATTATTGATTAATGTCCCGCAGTGTATCTGATTTCTAAGCTAATTAAAAGCTAGAAAAAGAGAAAAATTTAAGTTGCCAATACACTGTCAAAGGTTTTAGAACATTAAGAATTTTTATGTTTTTTAAAGAAGTCTCTTCCACTCAGAAAGCCTGCATTTATTTGATCCAAAGTAGGCCTACAGCAAAACAGTAAAAGTTTGCAAATTAATAACTGTTAAAATAACTTTTTTTTTATTTGAACAATTT
Source organism: Ptychobarbus kaznakovi (assembly GCA_027422405.1). Classification (NCBI taxonomy): domain Eukaryota; kingdom Metazoa; phylum Chordata; class Actinopteri; order Cypriniformes; family Cyprinidae; genus Ptychobarbus; species Ptychobarbus kaznakovi. The sequence continues at coordinate 32,444,290 of CM049797.1, forward strand.
ATTGTGATTTCAAAGCTAAATGTTTTGCATCATTACAGTCACACGATCCTTCAGAAATCATTCTGATATTCTGATTTGCTGCTAAAAAAAAACATTTATTATTGTGATTATGTTGAAAACAGCCGAGTAGAATTTTTCAGGTTTCTTTGATGAATAGAAAGTTCAGAAGAAAAACATTTATCTGAATAGAAATGTTTTGGAACATTCTAAATGTCTTCATCAATACTTTTGATCAATTTAAGCCATCCTTGCTAAATAAAAGTATTAACTTCTATTATTTATTTTCCAAAATAAATAAAATAAAATAATTATTATACTGACTCTAAGCTTTTGAATGATATAGTGTATATCATTAAAAGCTTTTTATTTCAGATAAATGCTGATCTTCAGATCATCAAAGAATCCTGAATAAATGTACTCAACTGTTTTAAATAATAATAATTAAAAAAAGTTTCTTGAGCAGCAAATCAGCATATCAGAATTATTTCTGAAGGATCATGTGACACAAGACAAGAGTAATGATGCTGAAAATTCAGCTTTGATCACAGAAATAAATTACATTTTATAATATATTCAAATAGAAAGCAGATTTTGTACATAGTAAAACTATTTTGGATCAAATCAATGCAGGCTCGGTGAGCAGAAGAGACTTCTTTAAAAAAAACATTAAAAATCTTACTGTTCAAAAACGTTTGACTGGTAGGTTATATACATTACAGAAATGTTATATTGTAGTGTGATATATATATATATATATATATGTATATACAGGTGCTGGTCATATAATTAGAATATCATCAAAAAGTTGATTTATTTCACTAATTCCATTCAAAAAGTGAAACTTGTATAATGTATACATTCATTCCACACAGACTGATATATTTCAAGTGTTTATTTATTTTAATTTTGATGATTATAACTGACAACTAATGAAAACCCCAAATTCAGTATCTCAGAAAATTAGAATATTACTTAAGACCAATACAAAGAAAGGATTTTTAGAAATCTTGGCCAACTGAAAAGTATGAACATGAAAAGTATGAGCATGTACAGCACTCAATACTTAGTTGGGGCTCCTTATGATTAACGCTGAACAAGTCTAAATGTCAATTCAGCAAGCAGAGCTTGAAGTTTCTAGGACACCTGGTAAGGGCATTCAACCAGATCAGGAACACCTCTCTGCAATAATCAATGCTCCTGCTCCATCAAATGCTGTGCAGCTCCGGTCTCTGCTGGGACTTCTCTCATGGTACAATAAATTAATTCCCAATTTCGCTTCAGTGGTGATGCCTCTGCGTGCATGCCTGAAAGATGAGAGTGGATTTCACTGGTCTGAGAAAGCTCAACAAAGCTTAACTGAGGTAAAAAAGCTACTCCTACACAGCCCTGCCCTGGCACTATTTGACTCAGGACTGCCAGTGATAATTTCTACCGATGCATCTGCTCACTGATTAGGTGCTGTATTCTCGCAAATAGGCGCTGATGATCAAGAGCATACTGTCGCTTTCGCATCCAGAACACTCACTCTAGCTGAACAAAAATACTCTACAGTTGAGAAAGAAACACTGGCATGTGTTTGTGTGTTTGGGCAGTGGAGAAATGGCGAACGTACTTGTGGGGTCGCAAATTTACGCCACAGAGATCATCAAGCCTTGACTATGTTGCTGACTACAAAAGGGACTGATATATAGCTCGGTGGGCTGCACGCTTTGTTTTAACTATTCAGTTGAGTACCGTGCTGGATCTGAGAACCACACGGCAGATTGTTTGTCTCGCCTGCCCCTTCCTCTCGCTTTGGATGCAGAGTTGGATACAGAGCCAGAGTGTGTCGCTCTAGTGTCCACTGGTTCAATCGCCATTCCCCAGGATGAATTCGCTGCTGCCTCTGCTCGCTGCCCTGAACTCTCTGCACTGCGCTCACAAATAGCATATGGATGGCCTCCATCTCCTGCTGCTTTGGATCCTGTTCTACGTCTATACAACAAACTAAGACATGAGTTCAGTGTGCAGGCTGATTTCATATTCAGAGGTTCGAGATTAGTAGTACCTGGAGAACTGCGTGAGTCACTGGTTCGTATTGCACATGAAGGCCATCAGAGAATTGTAAAAACGAAGCAACGTCTGCGTTAGATCTATTGGTGGCAGAAAATGGATAAGCTTGTGGAAGAAAAAGTCACAAACTGTCAGTTATGCTCTTCACTGGATAAAACTGCAAAAGCCTCTGTGGTGCCACTCCAACCTGTTCCCTTACCCTCTGCGCCTTGGGAAAAACTGGCCATTGACATTGTGGGATCTTTTGAGACTGCAGCCTGGAACTGTCGATACGCACTGACACTCACTGACTGTTATAGTAAATGGCCCGAGGTAGCCTTTACTGCGTCTGTGGAAACAAAACAGGTGACCGCATTCCTTAACTCTGTCTTCAGTAGACATGGCAATCCGACCAATATAGTAAGTGACAACTGTTCTCAGTTCACTTCGCCTGAGTTTGCTGCGTTCCTGAAAGTGAGGGACATTCGTACATCGGTGTATCACCCTGCTTCAAATGGAGCTATCGAACGATTTCATAGAGTGCTTAAAAGTACTATTCAATCTGCAATTCTATGTTCTGCACCATGGAAAGCAACAGTGACTGACTTCTTACAGATATATCGTGCTACACCTCATGCAGTAACAGGTGTTTCCCCTTTTGAATTACTCCATGGAAGGAAGATGCGTACTCGCCTTGCTGTCCTGAAACCCTCACCATCAGCTCATGAACCTGCACAATTGAAGCAATGTGTTTCAGCACGACAGAATGCCATGAAAGCTCACTTTGATCACAAGCACAGAGTACGACATTCTGCTTTGAAAAAGGGGATACATTGCATATAAAGAAGCCAGTGCGTGTAAAAAAAGCTCATCCAAAATTCACATCTCCAGTTTGAGATTATGAAAAGAGTCGATCCTTACACCTACCTCTTGGATGATGGAAAGAAGTGGCACGCGTTGTGTCTTGCACCCGTGAAAGCGGATGTGATGGATAATGGACTAATCACTAATGCTGAGAAAGTGATTCCTTCTCATGTTCCGTTGTCTGGAAATTCAGTGTCTTCTGATACTTGCCCAAGAGAGAAACATCAAAGACGATAAACACTTTGGCTTATGGATTATGTTCATTAGTTACAGGAATTAACAAGGACTTCTGCACATTCACATACACTTAGGTACTCAACAGCGTTGAAGTAGTTTGGTTCATTTTGCATATTATTCTAAATATTTTCTTTACATTCATTCTATATGTTGCCTATTGTATGTTTCAGTTACATGTGAATTTGTGGATGCATTACAGATTTAATGCCTTTTTTATTTGATGTCAAAGTACTGGTCCAGTACTTTTAGTACTGGTCCAGTACTAAAAGAGCACATGTTACACCTTTCTTTGTCTCCTTACACTGGCTACCAGTTGGAGCTTGTATCAAGTTCAAGACACTGATGATTGCATATAGAACAACCACAGGCTCAGCACCCTCCTACTTCCACTCACTATTACAAATCTACATCCCCTCCAGAAGTCTGAGATCTGCTAGTGAGCGACGCCTCGTGGTACCATCACAGAGAGGCTCAAAATCACTCTCCAGAACATTCTCGTTCACCGTTCCTGGCTGGTGGAATGATCTTTCCACCCCCATCCGGAATGCTGGATCTCTGTCAATCTTCAAGCAACAACTGAAAACTCATCTCTTTCAACACTACTTGACTTCATCTTAAAAAAAAAAAAATTCATTTTTTCTATATCTTCATCTTTCTCTTTATCTTTCTCTCCTTCCCTTTGCTAGCTTGTATTTATTTGAACAATACCTGAGACTTGGTGTTAGGGGCACTTCCTCTGTCTGTTTGCCTCTTCAAGATTAATCGCTTTATGTATTCCCCAATTGTAAGTCGCTTTGGATAAAAGCGTCTGCAAAATGACTAAATGTAAAATGTAAATGTGGTCCATGAAGAATTCTGTTTAGCTAGAGGGGAATATGTGATGTCCTTATATAAATATCCCACTAGATGGCACTCTAGTTCCTTGTATAAGAGAGAACGTGATAGAGAAAGTGAGAATAGAGTTGTTACAAACACTGAGCATTTGCATGTGAGTTACCTTGCTAGTTAATGACTTTTTAAAAGTTCCTATGAAGAATCTGTTTCTGTGTTTACTGCCTACATGACGACATAACACACTGGACATCAAAAGCATATCTGAACAAGACACCTGAAGTCCGTGACAGCTGAGGCTATTAATCTCTAACCAATGCCATGAATAGGTGACCGATATATTTTAAGTTCTCTTTCTCTGTTTATATGTTTTGTAACCAACTTTGTATTTTCTGGGTGCATTCAAGTCTTTTGCAAATCTAAATCACAAAGAGTAAGTTCGAAGTCAAGTTTTTGAGATATGTCCTTTAAGATAACAAAATCCCAAAATGACCATCTTGGATCACCACGTCTTGTAAAAGAATCAGGCCATTAGTGATGGGGTATCATTGAGAGGGATACCACCCAGTGTTGCCGAACACATTTTCAGGGAAAGTTGCTAAAGGAAGGTCGATTTGTTGCTAAATTAAGTTGTGATGTCATTGCGTAATGACGTCATTACGTAATCACGGTGCAAAATTGTGTCACTGCATCAAAAATACATTTTATGTTAATTTAGATTTGTTCGTGAAATAATATAAATGCTAATATAATATTAAAATAACTCTTTTTAAATTGTTCAATAATTAAATGAATTAATAAACGTACAATTACAATTATTAAACTTACAAAACGATTACAATTTAAGTTTTATATTTGTATTAGCTACTAAACTAGTAAAACTACACATTTTGAGCAATTGTAGTTTTAAGCAGTGTATTAGTACTTAGTTAGTGTGCTACACTATTTTCCTCATTGATTTTTCACAGGTTTTTTACCTGCATTTTAAATTACACATTGTATTTTGGGTTACGGGGTTACAAAGGATAATGGATAATGAGATAATATCCTGGATAAATACTATATAATACCTTTTCCATTTTTCTAGATACTTTTCTTAAAGTGTACTGACTGATAAACAATCACAGGTACAAGCTACTAATGCTTATCATGAATGAACAATGATTCAATTATTATTATGATTATTATATTTAACAATTGCAAATAGCAGCTGAGTTCATGTGATGTGTGAACTGCTAGGCATCTTTTAATTTCCTATTTTTGTGTAATTTAGATGGAAAATGCATACCTTTTTATTGTTTAAGCCACTTATCAAAAGTTGTAAAAAGTTGCCAAATAACTATAAAAAATAGCTAAACTTGTTGCTAGGTGCTTTTGGAAGAAAAGGTTGCTAGGGTAGTCTGAAAAGTTGTGAAATTTAGCAACAAAATTGCTAAGTTGGCAACACTGATACTACTGTTACGTGGTATTTCATTACAAGGCCAAATGTTACTCTAAACCCAAATAGCAGAATTGAATTTCATCATGTCTCATTGATTGGTTTATATGCTTTATTTGCTCTGGGTTTCATTTAGTGCTGTTGAAATGGTCTCAGAGCACCGTTAGAGTGTGCCAGGTGTAAATCCCCATGAGCCAGCTCACAACAACACTGACATGGAAATACTCACTGCCTGGGAATCAGTGGCGGCTGCTGATCTTTTAAAGAGGGGAAGCTCATTTTCGGCCTAAATCATAAAAATTGTCCATTTATTTATATGTAAATTCTGCCCTACGTTCCTTTTCAAGAAAATTCTCTGTAACCCTGTCGTACCAACTAGGCGTCTTTTCCAGTGACTTGACCAGTGTCCTCTCAATGGCCAGCAGAGCTAGGCTGCTTAAACGGCCTTGGCCCATTGTGTTACGGGTGTAGGACTTGAGCCGCTTTAAACAGGAGAAGCTCCTTTCTACACCTGCTGTGCAGTTTGCTAGCTGGCTAGTTCAGACTATATGAATTAATGAACAAACGATCTAATATATATATATATATTTAACTCAACGGGAGGAAATGTGGGAATTATGTTAAACTGAAACAATGAATGTGGTGTGAAATTGTGTGAAATATACGATGAAGGTTGCAGCAGTTTGTCTTTCGACTACACATGCAAAATCCGCGATGGGACTGAGTTGGAAATGGAGACACAGAGTGATACGCGTCATAATTGAAGACCACGCCCACGCCCACACCAACCATCTCTTTGCATTGCGAGAAGCTGCCGCCTCCTTGTCATTTATTTATAACAAAAAAAAAAAAAAAGTCTAAAAGCTGATATGTGACAATGTGTATAGCAAACAAGTCCGGGCCAGCCACTCCTCCATTCATCCCAGAGACGCTGAGCGTCCGTGGGCGGGACATAATCGCAGCATTATCCAATGACCGTCTTGTTTCTAAGCACTGAAAAAAACTGTTTAAAGCAGCCCCATTGAAGTCAATGGACGCTGGGCTTCAACAGAGTAATGCACTGTACGCTACGGGAATGAATGAGAAGGAAATCGAGTCAGCCGACCTAAGTAGCTGATTCTGAACGAAATTGTTTTCGTTCGAGATGAACGTGTTTAACGCATTTTTAGTCAATAAAATGTTAACATAATAGTACATATATTTGACCATTCATTTTTTGACAATTATAGGGGAAGCTGAGCTTCCCTTGCAGTCTTAAAGAAATCGCGGCTGCTGGGAATAAGTATGAAGCACTGGAAGGAATACATAAGAACTAATAAATAAAGCACTAAAAGTCACTTCCTAATAGACAAACTGAATTATTAACTATTTTTTATTCTCCTTGTATGTTTTAAGATAATATTTTTTTAACGTATGCTTAAACTCACTATTACTCTCATTAAACCCTGGCCTGCCCAATGCTAGAACAGCTGATGAGTTGTTCATCATGTGCAAAACATTTTATGTCATTTAATTAAAAAAAAGATCTTATGGAGAGATCTTATTCTTATCTTATTGATCTTATGTCATGGACATATTCAGTCAATTCAGTCAAAGACAGTTTAACTAGATAACAAACACACTAATAAACACTGTGAACTTTTGTTATATTTACAATGCAAAGTTAATCATAAATGTCTTCAAACATGTACATGTACATGTACTCAAAGCAAGACACACAAACCATGTGGTTTTACATGATTTTCATGTCTGTCTGCACTATAGATGTCTTGCACGATGTAGTGCCAGCAGGTCACCGGCAGAAATTAGATTACTGGTGTTCAACAATAGTTGAGTAAATATTGACTTGAGCAAATATTACATTTATTGACACTGGTTTAAATTGTGTTTCTGGTATTAAAGGGATAGTTCTCCCAAAAATGAAAAATGTTGTCATTAAGTACTCACCCTCTCATGTTGTTCCAAACTCGTAAGACCTTCATTCGTCTTCGGAGCACAAGTTAAGATATTAACAATTTCAGCTACTATTGCAGCAAACAGTGAATGTTTTGTTACATACATAAATGCAGGCCCGGAGTGGCCATCGGGAGAACCGGGAGAATTCCCGGTGGGCCCCTCTGCCCCGCTCATAAATTGGGCCGGCAGACTCGGCTGCTTTTTTTTTTTTTTTTACATACACAGAATAACGTATATGTGTTTAAGTTACTGTGTGACTGATAACTAAGCTAATAACACTAGATTTGAATTTAACATTAAAATGTGACGTTTTCTGTTGTCAGAGCGCACGCGCGCTCTCTCTTCCTCTACACAAGCACGTGTCCCAGATCGTTGCCATGGAGACAAACCGAAACCATCAATGCTGTGGTGTGAGTTAGCGAGAGTGCGCTAATCACAGGAAGAATAAATAAAATAGAATAAAATGGATAGCAAAAAAAGATGCCTGGAGGAGCTGAAAAAGCCAGGTTAAAAAAAGAAAGGCATTGGAGGATGACTCGGCCAAATGTGCCAAACGGACAAATATTTTTTCAAGAAGACAAACGAGCGCACGTGAACTGGCGACTCAAGGTACAGTGACTAGTAGCATTTACAGTTATGCGTTTGGCAAACACTTTTATCCAAAGTGACTTATATTGAAGGAATTTTGTTTATTCAGTTTAGGTTTTTTTGTATTGATTGCCTGTTTCAATTAAATGTAAGTAACATTGCAATTACATTGACATGGATATAAAAAAACAATAGTGCAAAAAGTATATTTCTTACTGCACTAACTGTTACTTCATTTTTGTTTGAATGCAAACTGTAGAATGTGCTCCCCTTTAACACATGGACTCTTCCAGCCACCCCTGTCATCCAGTGTGAAATTGACTATTCCCGAACTTTTCCATCGGAGTTCGCAAAGTGACGGAGAAGAACAGTAGGTGGATGATAACAAGAAAGAAGTCTGATTGAATATTCCAGATAGTTTGTAGTTGAAAGTAATTGGTAGATACCCAAATCGAAGGAGCTTTTATCGATTGTGCGTGTGCGTGCATCACACCGTAAGTAATCCTATAATTACTGAGCATTCACAGCAAATGTAAAGATAAATGCCATTCCGCCTGTATAAGTGTTCACGTATTAATAATATTTGCATGCTTGTAAGCCACTGCTATTATACCATGACTATTTAGTATTATTAATGTTATTTAATGTCAGCTTATATATGTTTAGTCATTATAAACAAGGATGCACGGCCGCATCTCAGGTAGCATGCATGCGCTCATCACTCACAGTGACAGCACGTGCGCAGCAGGGATGTTCACGTGAACAGCTCATGCACAGTTTAGCGCACACATATACTTGGTATACGTTTGTACTGGACACTAATTTCCACTTATACAAGTAGATTTAGACCTTGATTGTGATATTGTGTGTTACACTTATTCCATTGAACGGTCATTTTTAAATAAGCTTTATTAACGTTGTGTTTGTATACATTTATATTCACACTCATGTTTGTATTTGTTACAGAACCACACATCTATGCGCATTCAATAAAGACAATTTTGATTATCTAAGTGAGACATCATTGTTCTGACCGGACAATCTGTAGCCTTCACCCAAACCTGAACTGGCAATAAAGTGCAAATTCACAAGATTTTTCATGGTCCTTCGAGCCGGATGTGGTGAATTGTTACAGAGATGTCTCAACCCGGGAAGGAAGTGCCTGTTGTGCGTCCACGAAGACGGATTAACCCACCAGCTCATCTAGTGGACTATGAGCTTGGTGAGCCATTGCAGCAGCGACAGCCAGTCCCAGCCCGCAGTCAAAGCAGAGTACAGTCACCAAGTACAGCAGGACATACAAGATCAAGCTCTCCTGTTAGTCAAGATTTTGAGCTTGATAAATGGATACTGAGAGACGAATGGCCAAGTGCATCTGATTGGCGAGGAGAAAAGGTAGAAGAGCTTACAGCCATGTTGCAGGAGATGAAGCGAGAGAATGCAGACCTGCGATGTCAAGCCAGTCAGCTTCCAGATATCATCTCAGCATTACGGGAGATGCGGCAACAGAATGCCATGTTGCATAATGAACTTCAAAGTCTTAAGGCGGAAAAGGGAGCTCTCTCCAGGCCAGTGTCTCCAGGTCCCTTTACCCCAGTGGTGAACCGTGAGACCTCACAACGGTTCCGTCCGACTCCAGCCCCACGTACAATGCCACCTACTGCCGTGAGAGAACTGCGCCCAGCTACAATGCATGAGTACCCTGGAATAGCTGAGGATTTTAGGAACATGGACATTTCTTCCTCAATGCCTGAGAGAGTACCACTACCAGCGCATTACAGCGACCCACCTCAACCCAGGCACCCTCGTTCCCCCCAGCACATTCCATCTCATCAGGCGGAGTTTAGGACCCCAGCGCATGAGCGGATGCCATCCGCTCACACAGATGACAGACATCAACATCAACAGCCTCGATCCATCCAGGAGAAAACGTACAGAGGCCCTCCTGCTCCAACTATCCCCTTTCTGACAGCCCCTGATACTAGAGAGTTCTCTAGACTGAGGATAGCACTGGAGAACATTCTACCTGAGGATGCAACAGAGCAGTTCAAGTACCAGATCCTCACTGATCACCTGAAATTGGAAGAAGCACTTCTTGTGGCGGACTCATACAGCAACTCAAGGTTCCCTTTCACAAACACCATGAGAGCCCTCAATAAAATGTATGGGCAGCCCCATCATTTAGCATTACAGCGCATTGCCGAATTGATGGATGGACCGAACATTCACAGTGGAGAAGTGAAAGCTTTTCGGATGTTTGGTCTTCAAGTACGCTCCCTGGTTAGTATGTTGGAACAGTTGGGCCAGAAAGGCAGTGTTGAGCTGGAGTGCGGGTCACATGTCTCCAGATTGATGAGTAAACTGCCACATGACCTCAGGTCCAGTTTCAAGAGGTACACTCACCCTCTTCACATCGCCATCCCCACATTATTGGACTTTGCAGATTGGCTTGAGTATGAGCTTCAAGTTCAAGATGAGCACACTGACTATACTAGCCAGCCTAAAGTTTCATCACTGCAGGGAAGGGAGACAAGGAGAGACTCTAAGCAACCTTGTAAACCCACTACCATCCTCCTTGGTACAGAGAACCCGAAACCCAGCTCCGCCACACCAGCTGATTCACCCAAACCACCTGCTGCTAAAAGAGAAGGGGTGAAAGCATACTGTCCTTATTGCAACAACAACCGACATGTCTTGAATGGCTGTGAGAACTTAAAGCTACTCAGTAAAGAACAGAAAGTGACTTGGATTAAAGGCCAAAATAGATGCTGGCGCTGTGGGCGCGGTCATCATGCCGCTAATTGCACACTCAAAGCCCTCTGTCCAATTTGCAACAGGAAACATCTGCAGGCATTACACGATGTAAATGAACAAAGTAGAGCCACAGAAGAAGCAGTTCCAGCCAGTGCAGTCTTGTATGTAGATCGTCCAACGTGTGACAGCAAAATTCTACTGAAGGTAACCAAGGTTCTGCTCCGAAACGGCAACAAATCCATGGAGGCGTATGCAATTCTGGACGATGGATCAGAGCGGACCATCATCTTACATGAAGCAGTCAAGAAGTTGAATCTGAAGGGACAGCCAGAGGACTTGGTCCTTTGCACAGTCAGGCAAGACACCCAGACCATTCACGGGGCGGCTGTGACCTTCACTGTGTCTTCAGTAGCTAACCCCAGGAAGTCCTTCAGAATACGGAGTGCCTTCACAGCCAACAGCCTGGTCTTAGCTGAACACACACATCCAGTCAAGGTACTCCAGAAAAAGTACAAGCATCTCGCCGGCCTGCCATTACACACCTTCACAAAGTGAGACCAGTGATTCTCGTTGGTTCTGACTGCCCTCACCTCATCACGCCAATCAAACCAGTTAGACTGGGTCCTCCTGGTGGCCCTGCTGCGGTGAGAACACGGCTAGGATGGACACTACAAGGCCCAGCACAGGAAGTAACCAGCAGACTTTCCCCACAGCAATGTCTCTTCACAAGCTTGCGGCCCAGCAATGAGCTTTATTCGAATGTGGAGAAACTGTGGAAAATGGACATTCTTCCATATCAGAACGAAAAGATACTGACAAGGTCAAAACAAGACCAAGAGTGCATCCAACTTCTCCAAGACAAAACAGTGAGAGTGGATGTGAACGGAATCCAGCGATATGCCACCCCTCTTCTACGTGCCAATGTATGCCATGTCTACATGTGCCCAAAGAAGCTGTCCTGCCACAATTAAGAGGGATAGAAAACCGTCTGAACAAGAATCCTGAACAAGCGGCAGCCTACCAAGAGGAGATAGCCAGGTTACAGCAAGCTGGCTACATCTCAAAACTCCCTCCTGAACAGGTGGGCCATTCCAGGGAGAGTTGGTACATCCCACATCATATGGTGGAGCACAATGGAAAGAAAAGTGTCGTCTTCAACTGCTCGTTTGCCTACCAAGGTTACAATCTGAACAAGTACTTGCTCCCAGGTCCACCACTCAGTCCTTCTCTACTGGCAGTTCTCCTGCGTTTTCGAGAACATTCCATAGCCGTTAGTAGTGACATTCGTGGGATGTTCCACCAGGTACGCCTTTTACCTGAAGACAAACTACTGCTGAGATTCATTTGGAGAGATCTTCGGAGAGACAAAGCACCAGACGTGTACGAATGGCAAGTCCTACCCTTCGGAACCACGTGTAGCGCTTGCTGTGCAACATTTGCGCTACAAAAGCACGTCCTGGATAACAGCAAGTCTGAAGACACACAAGGCTCTGTAGAGAAATCTTTCTACGTCGACAACTGCCTTCAGAGCTTCACCTCAAGTGAAACAGCGAAAGATTTTGTGGACAGACTCCGCAGCCTCTTAAGTTCAGGAGGCTTTGACTTGAGACAGTGGGCGAGCAATGATCCGTCAGTCATCAGTCACCTTTCAGCTGATGCTCGATCCCAAAGCAATATGCAGTGGCTCAGTGAAGGTCATCAAGATGCACAGGAGTCAACTCTTGGGCTACATTGGCATTGCTCATCAGACACTCTCTCCTATAAGCAACGTCGGACAGACCACCCACTTCCAACTATGCGGAGCATATACAAAACCCTCGCTAGCCAGTATGACCCCATTGGCTACATTACTCCATTCACAACACGGGCCAGAGTAATTGTACAGAGGCTATGGGACAAGAAAAGAGAGTGGGATGATCCCCGACTTCCCGAGGAACTTTTGAACTTGTGGAAAGTTTGGGAGAGTGAGCTGGATGATCTACAGCATGTTGCATGGCCGAGATGTTACTGCAGTAAAGAACTGGATCACCCTACTAGCACCAGGCAGATCCAAATTTTCTGCGATGCTTCAGAGCAAGCCTATGGTTCTGTGCCCTACTTACGAACGGAAAGTCCTGAAGGTAAAGTAGGAGTAGCCTTTGTAGCTGCTAGATCTCGGGTAGCCCCGAAAAAACAGCAAACCATTCCCCGGTTGGAGTTATGTGCAGCGCTGACTGGCGCCCAGCTTGCAAATGTTCTGAAGACAGAGCTGACTTTGCCCATTTACAGTGTCACTCTGTGGTCTGATTCCACAACTGTCCTTAACTGGTTGCTATCACCCTCCTGTCGCTTTAAAGTGTTTGTAGGCACCAGAGTGGCAGAAATCCAGGAACTCACAGAGTTTGATAAGTGGAAGTATGTGCCTACAAAGGAGAATCCCGCAGATGACATCACCAAGGGAAAATCCCTGCGTGACATAGGCCAGGAAAGTAGATGGAACAAAGGGCCCAAATTTCTCAGACAAACAACTGACCACTGGCCAGAGATACCGTTGTTAACATCACTTAATCAAGACGGTGAACTGAGAAAGTCATTTTTATGTGGTTTATCCATCTCTTCCCCACCCATTCCCGATCCACAGAAGTACCAAACGCTTCCAGAGTTACTGAAGGCTTACATCCAACAAGTCAACGGGACAGCCACTGATACCCCAACTGATACCCCAACAGCAGACGATTACAAAGAGGCAGAACTCACAGTCCTCCGTCAAAGTCAATACGAGTCATTTCCAGAGGAACTGTCCTGTCTCAGAACAGGTAAACCCTTGGCAAGAAATAGCCGCTTGCTGTGCTTAGCTCCTGAATTTGATGAGGATACCAAACTCATACGAGTTGGGGGTCGGCTCCGTCAAAGCAGCCAACTGGAAGAGGATGCTATACATCCCATCGTCCTCGAATCGCGTCATCCAATCACCAAATTGATAATTAAGGACTATGACAATCAGTTGCATCACTCAGGGCCAGATAGGGTGTTTGCTGAACTTCGGAGGAAGTACTGGGTGATACGTGGACGAGCCGCAGTCCGAAACCACCAACGACAGTGTCCAGAGTGTCAGAGATGGCGGGGGCAACCACATCCCCCCAGAATGGCAGACCTCCCTCCTGCTAGGCTAAGGATCCATCAACCTGCCTTCTACTCAACAGGTGTGGATTGTTTCGGACCTTACACCATAAAGGTGGGACGTAGAACTGAGAAAAGATGGGGAATCATCTTTAAATGCATGACTTCACGTGCGGTTCACATCGACATTCTCACCAGTATGGACACTGACTCCTTCTTGATGTCTCTGCGGCGATTCATTTCACGACGTGGTAAACCCTTTGAGCTCTTAGCAGACCAGGGTACCAATTTCAAAGGAGGAGAAAGGGAACTAAAAGAATCATTCAGCGCCCTTCACCCTGAGCTCCAAGCTCAACTCGCCAGCCAACAGATCAGATTCGTCTTCAATCCACCCAGCGCACCCCATTTCGGAGGATGCTGGGAGAGAGAAATACGCTCCTTGAAGGCGGCACTTCAAGTCACCATTGGTGCCCAGACAGTTACAGAAGAAGTACTGAGAACTGTCTTCATAGAGATAGAGGGCATCCTCAACTCCAAGCCCATTGGATACACCTCTACAGACATTGCAGATCCAGTGACTCCTAACATCTTGCTGATGGGGCGGCGAGATGCCTCATTACCACAAGTGCTATATCAGGACTCTGAACTCCTAAGCCGCAGGAGATGGAGACATAGCCAGGTCTTGGCTGAACACTTTTGGAAGCACTTTGTTCGGCACTACTTGCCCAATCTTCAGATCAGACAGAAATGGAAAACTGAAGAAGCCAACTTACAGATCGGTGACACAGTCATGATCGTGGACCAGCAACTACCACGTTCTCTGTGGCCTGTAGGAAGAATTGTCCAGGTCTTCCCTGGGTCTGACCAAAGAGTCAGATCTGCAGAAATACGGATCAAAGACAAGACCTACACCCGACCTGTAACCAAGATTGTTTGTCTGCCCCCTCTCCCCGACTAGCAAAGACACTTTAAGTTAGCAAATTCACACTGTGAATTTGGGGGCGGCTGTAGAATGTGTTCCCCTTTAACACATGGACTCTTCCAGCCACCCCTGTCATCCAGTGTGAAATGGACTATTCCCGAACTTTTCCATCGGATTTCGCAAAGTGACGGAGAAGAACAGTAGGTGGATGATAACAAGAAAGAAGTCTGACTGAATATTCCAGATAGTTTGTAGTTGAAAGTAATTGGTAGATACCCAAATCGAAGGAGCTTTTATCGATTGTGCGTGTGCGTGCATCACACCGTAAGTAATCCTATAATTACTGAGCATTCACAGCAAATGTAAAGATAAATGCCATTCCGCCTGTATAAGTGTTCACGTATTAATAATATTTGCATGCTTGTAAGCCACTGCTATTATACAATGACTATTTAGTATTATTAATGTTATTTAATGTCAGCTTATATATGTTTAGTCATTATAAACAAGGATGCACGGCCGCATCTCAGGTAGCATGCATGCGCTCATCACTCACAGTGACCGCACGTGCGCAGCAGGG
The DNA here is from genome assembly GCA_027422405.1 of Ptychobarbus kaznakovi. NCBI lineage: Eukaryota > Metazoa > Chordata > Actinopteri > Cypriniformes > Cyprinidae > Ptychobarbus > Ptychobarbus kaznakovi. The sequence goes on from CM049797.1 coordinate 32,459,590, forward strand.
ATGTTCACGTGAACAGCTCATGCACAGTTTAGCGCACACATATACTTGGTATACGTTTGTACTGGACACTAATTTCCACTTATACAAGTAGTTTTAGACCTTGATTGTGATATTGTGTGTTACACTTATTCCATTGAACGGTCATTTTTAAATAAGCTTTATTAACGTTGTGTTTGTATACATTTATATTCACACTCATGTTTGTATTTGTATTTGTTACAGAACCACACATCTATGCGCATTCAATAAAGACAATTTTGATTATCTAAGTGAGACATCATTGTTCTGACCGGACAATCTGTAGCCTTCACCCAAACCTGAACTGGCAATAAAGTGCAAATTCACAAGATTTTTCACAAACCATTTTTTCATAATGTAACAGTTGGACTCTTTGTTGCAGAAAACTCAGTATGTGATTTGTTATTGATATTTATGGCCATATTTACATTATTCATATTTATATTGAAACATGTCAAAAATAAATATAACAGGATAGAAAGAACAGATCTGTCACTTCATTTATCCAGATTCCACCACGGTGGGAGGGGGTGGGATGGGGCTAGGTGGTGGGCTGGTCATAAACATTACACTCCCAGGCTGAAAATGTATCCCACTCCGGCCCTGCATAAATGTATAATCAAATCAAACAAGGCAAGTATTACATTAGGTCTACTGTATACAGAAGCCAAGCATATCAGCATGATGCTTCCATGTTAATTGATGGCCAAATATACTGTAAGTAAACTTATTAAACAGCCTACAGTAATATCGAGCAATGAAAGCAATTCAATCGTACACCTACAATAAGGTTGCATATTAAAAACTTAAAGGTACGTGTTCGTTCTAGAAAGATTCTTCATCAACCTTCTTTATCTAGTAACATTTTCTCAGGTGTGTCATGTGACCATTTGTTAGTGTGTCCTACATAAACAAAATAATGTACGTGTTGTATTTATGTGAAAGGGTACTGTCCCACTGACAAGATGTTGTTCTCCTAAAGGTCCTTTTTTTTCTGAGAGTGTTCTTCAAACGGGTCAGATAAGTATATTAAAGGGGTGGTTGACTGGTTTTTTTTCTAGGCTTGATTGTGTTTATGGGGTGCAGTCTAGCATGTGTTCATGCTTGTTTTTTTTAAAAACGCATTATTTTTCACATAATTTACCTTTATTCCACACCTCTCTGTCCCTTCTCTGACAAACACCTCGATTTATTTCCTGGTTTTATGAAGCTCCTCCTTCAGAAATACGCGATGGGCTGAGATTGGTTAGCTGGCTCAGTGTGTTGTGATTCGCTAAACCGCCTCTACTGCACGTCTGAACGTCCCGCCCCTCACCTCAGTGGCATGTGCTCCGGTTGAATTGTAAACAGTGGTGTTGTCTATAATGCTTATCAATTTGAGCCCGATTGAGACCCAGAGGATATTAGTGAAGAGGATCGTGCAGAACCTGTGCAAGCACGGCTCTTAATGGTATGTTTGGTTGTTGTTGTCTCATACTTTTAAATACGCTGCTATTTGTAAGTGCTACTGCTTCTGTTAGCTTTTAATATACGGTTTTATCCTGATTAAAGCTTTAATACAGCACAGCAACCACACGCGTGTCCATTTATAATGCTTCTCATTGCTGTGTGAAAATAAGTGTATAATTGGAACAGTTTGTTGGAGCTGATCTGACGATCTGAATGAGAGAGAGAGAGCAATGCAGGGCGACACGAGTAACAGTATTAAGAACCGCTGCTTTAATGATTTTGAAACTTGTGAATCCATCAGAATCGTTAGAAGACAGAATCCCGATTCAAATGAATAGATTTTTACGTGCATCCCTAGTTTTCTCTTCCTCTTCTCTAAAGCAGCGCAGCATGGCCTCGCCCTCTTCTTTACATGTTCCTGGGGGCAGGGTTTATCTGGGTTTGTGACGTATCAGACCCGGGAAGTAACTCGTTGTAGTCCCTTACCAGTCGTTTTTGTAGGCATTAAACTGCCAGAATTTTAAAAGAGGATATCTCCGTTTTGCATTGAACTTTCAGTGCCGCAACTCTGCAGATATTGTTTATGCTCAAACAGCAACATTACACACTAACTAATGTTAAAAAAGTGAAATCGCAATCAACCACCCCCTTAAGGGTGTGTCAGAGTTCAAATAATTACTTGTTCTCATTTGTTAAACCTGGTTTATAGTTTCATGTATAACTGGTTTTGCTTGTTTCTTCCTCTTTTAAGGCACCTTTTTCTGTCTATTATTTCCAATCCTTTCTTCCCATTGTTGATGTTGGTTTCACAAACCAGGTTCATTTTTGAGTCAATTCACACATTTTTATGTATTCATTTTATTTTGTTTACTACAGCTTATGAGTTCCAGATCTCAAACGAGTATTCATGAGTTTCACATTTTACATGTTCAAATACACCATAGTAAATGGGAGTTATAATAATTTTGTCCTTGCGAGTACTTTGAAAGCGGTCAGGCTTATTATAATGTTCTCATCAACCTGGCTTTGGAAGTGTAAAAAAAAGGTTGTGTTTTGATTCTCATTTGCTGTGCCCCACCCTAATGAGTCTATTTGGCTCAGAAATTTCCCTCTCACCAGGGCAACACACTCCTCCTTCCTTTATCTAAATCTATCTTGCTTTATTCCTCTCGCTTACATAGCAGTCTTTAACTTCACATCAATGTGGACACAAATATCCCAGGAATAATGATGTTCCGTCAGAGTTTTCTCATCCTTGCGTTCTTTGGGATGGTATTGTGTGGGTATGTAATTACTCTTCAGCAATATTAGATAGTTTGCCTTGGTGTTTGGGTTATGAATTGATATAACAATAATGCAGTATCAATGAAAACTCTTAATTGTTTAGAAGCAGCTGAGTAATTTCTCAGAAGCGTTTAACATTAACACTGCTTGACGTGGGGTCAGGATAAAGCATTTACCATGTTTATGTGTATATTGTTTTTATTTCATAGAGAACAAATTAAGACATTGCAGAAATGCAAATATGATGCCCCTAAAAATGCAACTCCAAAATGTCTGAGCAACTCAATTATTATTATTTTAAAAAATTTACCTAAATGATGTGATCTTAATTTTTTTATATATGGAATTTTAAATACTGCATTATCCATTTAAATATTCACACCTCTGTTAAAAGGAGAGTAGAATTAAAAGTAGAATTGTTTTGAATAAAAACAGTGGTGATTGGTGATTCTACATAAACGGAAAGAATAGGATCATATATAAGGAAATTAAAACATCTGCCATTCCTATAAAAAAGATACGCTAACATGTCAGACAGGTTTTTAGCACATCCCCCTAGTTGTGTTTTGCAGCAAACAACAAGGAACAAGGAAGAAATTTTTCCATTGTGAAAATGATATCTATAATTATAGTAACACTGGCCTGAAAACAACAGCGTTGTAAAAAGAAAGTTCAGGTTCGTGTTTGTTTAGAGAACACGTTAGTGAGGCGAGATAAACCTGTTGGTAAACTCAGGGGCGTAGCAATCATTTAAAAAGTGTGTGTGTGGGGGGGGGATGTCTATTGTTATACCTGGGTTTTTGTCAGTTAACCCTTGTCTAATTGACAGGTTTTATTTTTAATCAAAGCCTACCTTTTTGCTTAATATGCTTTATGATTATATTATTATATATGATTATAAAACAGAAGGAAAGAAAGAGAGGAGAAAGAAAGAAAGATGTTATTCCATGCAGCTTTTTTTCTCCATATAATTAACACCAAAACTTTCTAATTATTCAACAAGAGCACTAGCAGAGTCACTCAACATTGTGCAACACTATTCGGATACCACATGCCAACTTACGCTGCTTGACTTTTTCATAAAAAAGGAGTGAGAGTTTTTTGCCGCTTTGAACTCATCGCGAGCTCTATGAATGTTGGATGCAGCGCAGGACCGCGCATGCGAGCTAGGGCGTGTCGTCACGTGACAAACTGAGTGACATTGCCATGGAAACGTAAACGTCATTTATAGACTATCTTGTCTCTTTGAATTTTAAATCATTCTGCATTTATATACATTGCTCCATTAAAACCTCAACATATCGAGAACACAACTGTCAAATGAAAAAGTGCGGGGGACGAATTTACTTTTTATAAAAAGGGGGTGGGGGGGGGGGACGCGTCCCCCGCGTAATCTACGCCACTGTGTAAACTCATCAACCTCCTTTAGAAAACTTCTCCTTAGCGTTTGTCATGTGTCTATTTGTCTAGAAAAAGTGCCCTAAATAAATTTAATAATTTATGAGCCCTAAATAAACAATGCAAATCTGCATTGAAAATCCTGGTTTAACTGGTCCCATTTTACTTTGTACAGAGCGTAGCTTCGGATGAATGAACTCGCCTAACTGTACCGGCTGTCTTGCAACACAAAAGTGGGTGGAAAAACAGTCAGTGCTGTATTAAATTAATAACCTGACCTTCCACTGCTAAAGGAAACAAATAGACTCTAAACAAAATGTTTGCGAGTATTAACTGATATAACATTAGCATATAAAAACCTCCAATTTATGCCATATAGGCCTATTCTAACTGACACAGATGGATGTGATCTGTTTTACATTCATGCATTTAGCAGACGCTTTTATCCAAAGCAACTTACATTGCATTCAGGTTACACATTTTTTGTCAGTATGTGTGTTCCCTGGGAATCAAACCCACAACCTTTACGCAATGCTCTACCACTGAGCCACAGGAACACTTGATTTACTTGCTTTAGGCCGACAATAATTAATTAAGTTTATTCTATAATAGGTATTTGATAGTCCAATTATAAATGACACCGAAATAACAATGGGTCGAAGTTGGATTTTTTTTGGGCCACACCACAGGAAGTAATGGCTAGTTATGTGTGTTTTATTTTTTGGTGATGTTCTACCTTAAACTGTGTGTGTTTGTGTGTCTTTGAATATTTTATTCTTCAACGTAAACAAGGCAAGAATAGGTGAGGAAACAGTCAGTTACCACTTCATGAACAAAAAAAACTAAAGTTGAGCAAACTTAAAAATTGAAGGCAACCAGCTTCAGCAGATTTTTAGGAGATTATTATTCAACTTATTTTTTAGGAGATTTTTGATTTCTCAGCTTTTTTGTATAAACTAAGGACAAGAAGTTGAGAAAACGCAAAAATATGCTGAAGCTAGTTTCCTTTAAACTTTTTAAGTTTGCTCAATTCTTTTTTTTTACAGTTTACCCTCTATAGTTCCAAACCATACATATGCATAGATGCACTATTAGCGGCTGTTATATGGGCTGCTATACGCAAGCCGTCCACCATATATTGGAATGTCAAAGCCAGTCCGTGAACACTTGAGAGCAATTTGCCGGTGCATCTACACTGTAGCTGTAGTTATATATGCATGTATGAATATGTTCAGTGACTTCAGAAAATGCTTTTGCTAAACTAACACAATACAACAAGACAAATCTGTTAGGTAACAAGGCATTTAAGTAGTTTAAAAACCTGTTACAATGAGTTAATACATATTAAAAACACAAACCAAGACATTCTTACCTGTGAAATGCTATCCAGTTTCTTCAGGAATTTAAATTTAGGCATTTTTTTGCAACCAGAGATGATGTGCAATGTTGTTGCATCTTGGAACTCATTGACACTGCAGCTGCAGCTCTTCTGAATTAGTTAATTAGCTGAAGTCGGTAAAGTCTTTGTGTCACCGCAGCTGCCATTAGAAGTCACTGTTGCTAAATAGACACTCTAGACACATCTACAGATCTGCCATCTTGGAACGGTCTATATGTCCTCACTCACAATGAAAATCAATGAGTTTCAAGATGCAACAACATTGCACATCATCTCTGGTTGCAAAAAAATGCCTAAATTTAAATTCCTGAAGAAACTGGCTTCATTCAATAGAGTGGCCATATTGAGCGTTTAATTTTTCTCCATTCAAAACTATATGAGTGACACATCTTGTGTATTCTACACTGCAAAAAGAGATGTGTTATAAAAGACACATTTTGTGCAGAATTTTAACACATGTACTGAGTAAGTAATTTAACACATAATGTGTCATTTAAACACATTGTGTGTTACTGAAAAGTATCAGAAACTGCTAATTAATGTGTTAATATGACAAAAATAAGTATTACCATACAATTTTTTATTCTACAAAAATGAAATAAAACAGACTGATGTAAAAATGTTAGCAATTAATTTGTCAAATGGTGTCAGGGTAGAGAACAATGTATGCACAGAAGCACAACAAAATGTTCTAAATAAGAGGTTTCACACCTAGAATATCTTGTCCACAGCACGTCAGGCCCTAATAAATAGATTAGTTGTCATGTTTTTAACCATTTTTTATCTTTCTGTCCCTGTAGGAGGTCAAAATAATTTCTGTGAATACTGCATATTCAAGGAATAACTTGGCTAGTGTCACACTGGATGTATTATATAATAAAGTTTTTCGATGAATGGTATTGTTACCTTATAGTTTTTAAACACTATTTTAAACTTTATTTTTTAGGTTATATTCCATATTTGCTTGCATTCATGAATATTCACTTGTTGTGTATGTGCACTCTAAAAAATGCTGGGTTAAATACATCCCAGCGCTGGGTAAAATATGGACAAACCCAGCGATTGGGTTGTTTAGACTCAGCGTTTGGGTTACTGCCCAGAAGGTTGGGTTAAACATTTAACCCAACTGTTGGTTGAAAACAACAAAGCATGTGTTCTGTCTAATATTTACCCAGCACTGGATTGTATTTAACCCAGCATTTTTTTTAGAGTGTGGATGTCATAAAATAACATTATTATGCAAGTAATTAAACTTTTTAAATTTAACATTTTAAAAACTAATCGTTTGATGACATCTAAATATATATTAAAATGCAAAGGCTAAAAAAAATAAGCAATTATGACCAGCAATACTCTTTTCAGCAACTAAACTAGAATTGTATGCATTTATTGAACAGCCATCAAACAGGCATCTGGTAGTTAACCATAGCACTACATATTAATGTTATTTTTCTGGTCACCAAATGCCTCTAAATTGCCTCTTTGCATTGAAATAAAAAATCTATGTTTTAACCTTAAATAATACACTAATTGTAGCCTAATAAAATTAAGAAAATACTCCAAAATCATCACAATTAAAAGAACCAAAGACTTAAACTAATTCAGTCTGTGTGTATTGATTTTATTTAATACACAAGTTTCACAATTTGAGTTGAATTACTGAAATAAATGAACTTTTCCACGACATTCTAATTTATTGAGATGCACCTGTTTATGTCTTTCTTCACAGGCTCATTTACATGAACACCTATCAGAACAGGTGAGTTTAGTGCAGTTAGACAAACACTGTTCAGATGATGTGCATGTGTTGTTCTCTTGATTTGTGAAGTTTGCATTGCTGACTTTTTTTTATTATTGTTTTAAGTTGCAAACCGCAGATAATAGAAAAAGTCATCATCACGTAAGTAATGATGTAATGCATAAACATAAACACCTCACTTTAACACATGCACAAAAAATGCTCACGTAACAAAGTACAACTTTTGCATTATTTCTGAGACATACAGTACATGCTTATATACATCAACTTAAACACACACACACACACACACACACACACACACACACACACACACACACACACACACACACACACACACACACACACACACACACACACACACACACACACACACACCATATTGAATAAATTCAGATGAGTACGAGTTTGACTCTGTTATTATCAGGCCAAAGTGGAAGCTTAAGGACTTTGGATTGCGCTCATCGCTGGGGTATGTAAAACTTATTTTCATAAAAGAGACTTTTTTAAGTTGATCCTTAGTTGATGACATAGACAAAAACATTCTTGGTTCATGGTTATTTTTATTGTCCTGATCAGATGACTAGTGAGAGATGGAAACAGATAAACTGTGAAACCCATGTTTTAAATTTGTATAAACTCCATGAACCTTCTTTCTGCTTATTCGTATGTATTGCAGGCTTTTGTACAACCAGCCCAGTGCGCTGGTAAGGTGAGTATTATTTTTTTTTAGCATCAATCTGTTATAGCCCAAATTTGCACTCATGAATAGAATGATTACAGCGCTGTTTGTGTGTTTTAATGAAGTCGGACAGATGTTGCTTCTGTAACGTCATGGTTAGCCCCAATCATTTGGGAGGGAACCTATGACGCCACACTGATCGACTTTATCCACCAACAACAGAATCTCACCATAGCGACCACAGTCTTCGCTTTGGGAAAGTAAGCTCCTCATGATACCCCTCATCTTGTATTAGTATTTCTCATTTGTTTTTCTTTGTTTCTGGAAACAGTAATGATTACATGATAAATGAATGAATTATAACATATCTCCCTGTATTTGTTTTCTCTGTTTGTTAGATACACACGTTTTCTCAAAGATTTTCTGGAGTCAGCAGAGCAGCATTATTTTGTTGGATTTCGAGTGAATTTCTACTTGTTTACGGATCTACCAGAAGAAGTTCCTGAAGTTAAGATGGGTGAAAACCATAGTTTGATAGTTCGAAAGGTTCCAAGTATGAACAGATGGCAGGATATCAGTATGGGCAGGATGGAAATACTGGAGAAACTAATAGAGAATGAACTGGCCAGTGAGGCCGACTACATATTCTGCCTTGACGTAGATACAAAGTTCTATGGCCGCTGGAGTGTGGAGTCTTTGGGTCGTCTGGTAGGTGTGATACATCCTTGGTTCTTTGATGCTCCAAGGGATAAGTTCACATATGAGCGCAGACCAGAGTCTCAAGCATACGTTCCAGCTGGAGAGGGGGATTATTATTTTACTGGTGCTGCATTTGGTGGCTTACCGGAGGATGTACATCATCTCACCAAAACCTGCCGGGAGAAGATGAACATTGATGTTACAAACTCCATTGAGGCGATATGGCACGAGGAGTCTCACTTGAACAAGTATTTCCTTTATAACAAACCCAGTAAACTGCTTTCACCTGAATATCTGTGGCGGGACATCAATGCTGGGGCGGGCCAAATAAAAGTAGTTCGCTTCTCTCATGTAGCTAAAAACAATGCAGAAGTTCGTCCAAACGCGTAGCCCCTGTTGCCCGTATTGAGCTACACTCTCATGGTGTATTCTTGCAGGCCTCCTACACTGTGAATATGTAAACAGGAAAAATTGACAGTGGGGAAGTCAACAGCAGCCACCAAAGAATGTATAATCAGAGACATGTAGGAGTAAACTGAGTACAGTAGAGACACTTTCTGTTTTTTCATCAATACACAAAAATTAGATGCTGAAATGAAGTGATTTTTCACATGATATTTATTTTGCTTGTGTACTAAAATATCATACATTGATGATAGCAAACATAAGTAGTTTATATTTTCCACAATTAGCTCATAAACATGAGGTGCATTTTGTCTCAACTGTACCCCTATAGTGTACAGTTAAGACAGTCCATAGTACAGTTGAGACACCCATTCTAATACTCTAAATCTGGCTAACTATTTATTGCAAATGTAATAAATTACAAAATTACAGTTTTAAATAATTACAGTTTAAAAATAACTATTTATTTGCTTTAATTCAGATTCAGTTAAACAAAATAGGAACAAATATTAAACACTAGAAAATATATGGCAAACAGTACAAATGTAAACATAACAGTAAAAATAACAATATACATGTATATTCTATAACCCTACCCTAAACCACGCATCACTCAAAACTTTCTGCATTTTTACATTTTCATCATTCTGTATGATTTTATAAGCTTGTTTCATCCTGGGACCTGAAAACATATTCCCATAAGGTTAGAATTGACTGGTATTACTATACGTGTGGGGACATTCGGTCCCCATAATGTAGGTAATACCAGTACACAAACACACACAGCCCCTGTATGTATTTTATTTTCTATGATTGAACTGTTGACTGTATACAGTACATAGCAACAGTCTCAGCTGTACTCACTTTACCACCTTGTATATTTCTTGAAATGCTATGTAATCCTTTTACATTCATGTTTGAAAATATGTCCATTAATAAACAGTTGATATATCACAAATATTATTTTTTTAACAGAATTTGCGTAGCATATGTGTAAAAGTGAATTTTATTCTATTATCAAAACACTGTACAACTAAACAGCAGGTGATGCAATAGACACCAATGCGGGTACCGTTGACACCGTCTCAACCTTACCCACTTACATACTCGCACATTTCTTTAGATTATGAAAATCATAAATATGTCTACTTTTAGAGCACAGAGTAATGTTTTCATTGATATATGTTAAGTTTAACAATCATAAAATAATAATAAGCTTTTCATTGTGGAAGGGACATGGTGAAATGAAATCTCTTTTGCTGATATCTTCGGAGTGGAAAGGCACACACATTTCAAATTTCCCACGACCAAAGAGAACACTAATACACATGTGAGGAGCAAAAAATCACGGCTAGGGTTCTTGTGTAACGCAAGTTATTTCAGGTGTTTCAACTGCACATATCTCAAATGTACTCAGTCCAGATCTTTATGAGCACATCAGTAACTAAATATGCCAAAGTAATCTGAATAAACACTCACAATAACTATAAATACTCTTGAGTTTATTATCCAATCGAAATGTGTATTGAAAGCACTGACAACCCTTTGTTTACCTCCTCTTTTTTTTAAAGACAATCAAGGGAGGAAGTTTAGGGGAGGAAGTCAGGTAGATACAGTTGAAAACCACCCTAATGAAAAAG